>JAREIK010002863.1:0-64678 GCA_029783825.1 Sapria himalayana | reverse complement strand
CATATAAATCAATAAACTCATTAACCACAAACCCAATAAAATTAAACCCATTAAATAGGTATACCCTAATATACATCATAAATCTTATTTTATTAGTATTCATTATAATTTTTATATATACATTATAATTATTTATCAGTTTATTTTTATAGAAATATAATTTAAAAAAATAAATTAATAGTTTAGACAAATATAATTTAAATAATTTATTTTCATCAAAAATATATAAGCTTACAAATGGATTCAGAAATTTAAAAATTTAAAATTAATATTAAGTAAATATTTCACTTTGATTTAGAATCATTTTAGGTTTTGTAAATATATTTTAAACAATATTAATCTTATTAATAATTGTTTATTAATCTTTTGTATGATCATTATTATAATATATATCAATATAATTGTTTATTTTGAATTTACATGATATATAATTATTAAGATTATCATAACTAAATATAGTATTCACATTTAAAAAAAATTTAAAAATTGTTATAGTTTCAAAGGTTATATCCTTCAAAAATGAGAACAAATAACAAAAAAATTTTTTGTTATTTTATTTTTTAAATAAAACCTATAAATTACTAAATGCCTAAACACTTAAATCAGTAAATTCTTTAATCCCAAAACTCCTAAATATATAATCTTTTAAACCTGTAAATTTTATCTTATTAATAATAGTTTTATTTAATATCTATCTTATTAATATATTTTACTTTGATTTTGAATCATTTTAGGTTTAGAAAATAAATTTTATTTAATATCTATCTTATTAATAATAGTTTATTAATTTATTTTATTATCGTAATCATAATACCTATAAAAAAATTATTTATATTGAATTTACATAATATATAATTATTTAGATTATTATAACAAAATAATATTTTCATATTTTAAAAAAATTTAAAAATTATTAAGTTTTCAAAGGTTATAACATTTGAAAATAAGAAAAATTAATAAAATATATTTTTTGTTATTAGATTTTTTAAATAAAATCTATAAACCACAAAATACCTAAATTCTTAATGACTAAACTTCTAAACCCCGAAGCCCATAAATACATAAACCTTTAAATTAGTATACTTGAAAAAATAAATAAAAATCTCATTTTTATTAGTATTCATTATAATTTTAAATATTCATTTTAAATATTTATCAGTTTATTTTTATAGAAATATAAATTACAATATAAATTATTCGTGCAATAGCTATAATATAAATAATTTATTTTTTATCAAATAAATATAAGATCATAAAAAGAATCAAAATTTTTAAAACAACATATTATTATTTAGTAATTTATTTTAATTTAATTTTGAATAATTTTAGATTTTGCAATTATATTTTAATTTATATCATTCTAATTAATAATAGTTTATTAATTTATTTATTGATCATTATTATAATAACTATCAATAAAATTATTTATATCAATTTTACATTATATATAATTCTCAAGATTATTATAACTAAATATTATATTCACATTAAAAAAAAATTAAAAGTTATTATATTTTCAAAGGTTATAACCTCCAAAAATTAGATAATATCACTTAAGGCATAATCACTTAAATGACTAAACCCCAAAACACCTAAATACTTAAACCATTAAACCTGTATATCCTGAAAAATAAAGAATAAATCTCAATTTTATTAGTATTCATTATAATTTTAAATATTTATTTTACTTATTTTATTAGTTTATTTTTATAGAATTATAAATTACAAAATAATTTATGAGGAAAACAAATATAATTTAAATAATTTATTTTTAATAACAAAAATATAAACTTATAAAAAAAGCAAAAAATTAAAAAAAAAATTTATTTAGTAATATATTCTTTGATTTTGAAAAAAATTAGATTTTGCAAATATATTTAAATAATATCTATCTTATTAATAATAGTTTATTAATTTATTTATTGATCATTATTATAATATCTAGCAATGTTATTATTTATATTGAATTTAAATGACTTATATTTATTAAGATTATTATAACTAAATATTATATTTACATTTGAAAAAAATTTTGAAATTTTTATATTTTCAAAGGTTATAACCTTTACAAATTAGAAAAAAAAGATAAAAATAAATTTTTTGTTTTATCATTGTTTAAATAAAACTTATAGACCACTAAATACCTAAACACTTAAATCTATAACCTGCTAAACAAAAAATTCCCTGAATACTTAAAACTTTAAACTCGTAAACCTTAAATATAATTTAAATAATTTATTTTTCATCAAAAAAAAAAATATAAGTTTATAAAAAGAAGCAAAAACTAAAAAAAACAAAACTTATTATTTTATAATAAATTTTACTTTGATTTTGACTCATTTTAGGTTTTGCAATTATATTTTAATTTATATCTATCATATTAATAATAGCATATTAATTTATTTTTTGATAATTGATATCATCTCTATCAATAAAATTATTTATATTTAGTTTATAATATATATAATTATAATGATTCTTATTACTAAATATTGTATTCACATTTTTTAAAAAATTTTAAATTATTAAATTTTCAAAGGTTATAACCTTTGAAAATGTGAGAAAATATCAAAAATAATTTTTTTGTTAATTTATTGTTTTAATAAATCATATAAACTACTAAATGCCTAAACTCTTAAGTCAATAACTCCGAAATCTCGAAAACCCTAAATAGATAATCCTTTTAAACGGGTATACACTAAATAATAAATAATAAATCTCAATATTATTTTTTTCATTATAATTTAAAATATTCATTTTAATTATTTATTCGTTTATTTTTAATAAATATTAATTATAATATATATTATGTGTTAGACAAATATAATTTATATATATTATTTTTCATCAAAAAATATAGATAAACTTATAAAAAGAAGAAAAAATTTCAAAACAAAAATTTCTTATATAGTAATATATTTTGCTATCCTTCTGAATCATTTTAGGTTTTGTAATTATTTTTTAATTGATATCTATCTTATTAATAATAGATTATTAATTTCTTTTTTGATCATTATTAGAATATTTATCAATAAATTTATTTATATTGAATTTATATGAAATATAAATATAATTATTATTATAACTAAATATTATATTCACTTTTTAAAATAATTTAAAAATTATTATATTTTCAAAGGTTATAACATTTTAAAATATCAAAAAATAATAAAAATAAATTTTTTGTTTATTTATTTTTTAAATAAAACCTATAACCACTAAATGCATACACAGTTAAATCAATAAACTTCTAAAGCTCGTAATGCCTAAATACATAAACCATTAAACTACTATATTCTACTTAATAATTAATAAATCTAATTTTATTTCTATTTATTATAATTTTAAATATTTATTTTAATTATTTATTAGTTTATTACTATAAAAATAATTTTTACAAAATAAATTATGAGTGCGAGAAATATAATTTAAATAATTTTTTTTAAACAATAAACGTATTTACTCTTTTATAATAAGTAAAAATTTAAAAATTAAAAATAATTATAAAGTAATATATTTTACTTTAATTTTGAATCAATTTGGTTTTTGTAAATATTTTTAAATTAATATCTATGTTATTATTAATAGTTTATTAATTTAATTTTTGATCATTATAATAAATTTATCAATAAAATTGTTTATATTGAATTTATATGATATATAATTATTAATATTATTATAACTGAATATTGTATTAACATTTCAAAAAAATTTTAATATTATTATATTTTCAAAGGTTATGACCTATGAAAATAAGAAAAAATTACAAATTTTTTATTATTTTATTGTTTAAATAAAACCGATAAACCACTAAATGCCTAAAACATAAATCGCTAAACTCCTAAATGACAAAACCTCTAAATACTTAAACAATTAAATTGGTATACATTAATAATAAATCATAAATTTCATTTTAATTTTTATTCACTTTAATTTTAAATTTTTATTTTAATTATTTATCAGTTTTATTATAGAAATATTATTTACAAAATAAATTATTGATTAGATAGATCTAATTTAAATTAAACTGGTATACCCTAAATAATAAATGATAAAACTCATTATTTTTTTCATTATAATTTTAAATATTCATTTTAATTATTTAATTGTATATTTTTATATAATTATTAATTACAAAATAAATTATGAGTCAAACAAAAAAAAATTATATAAATTATTTTTCATCAGAAATTTATAAATAAACTTTAAAAAAAAATTTCAAAACAAAAAATTATTATATAGTAATTTATTTTGCTTTTCTTCTGAATCATTTAAGGTTTTGTAATTATATTTTAATTAATATCTATCTTATTAATAATAGATTATTAATTTATTTTTTGATCATTATTAGAATATTTATCAATAAAAATGTTTATATTGAATTTATATGATATATAAATATAATGATTATTATGACTAAATATTATATTCACTTTTTAAAAAAAATTTAAAATTATTATATTTTCAAAAATTATAAACTTTGAAAATGTGTAAAAATAAAAAAAATATATTTTTTTTATTATTTCATTGTTTAAATAAAACATATACACTATTAAATGCCTAAACACTTCATTGACTAAACTACAAAATCTATATACCCCTATATATATAATCCTTTAAACCGGTATACACTAAATAATAATTAATAGATATCATTTTTATTTGTTTTCATTTTAATTTAAAAAAATCATTTTGATTGTTTAGTTATATATATATATATATATATTAATTATAAAATAAATTATGAATTAAAAATATAATTTATTAAAAATATTTTTCATCAAAATTTATATAAGCTTATAAAAATCATAAAAATTTAAAAACAAATAATTATTATTTAGTGATATATTTTGTTTTGATTTTGAATCATTTTAGGTTTTGATATTATATTTTAAGTAATATCAATCTTATTTATAATAGATTTTTAATTTATTTTTTGATAATTATTAAAATATCTATCAATAAAATTGTTTATATTGAATTTCTATGATATATAATTATTATGATTATTATGAATATATATTGTGTTCACTTTAGAAAAGAAATTTAAAAATTATTATATTTTCAAAGGATATAACCTTAAAAAATGAGAAAAAATAATAAAAATAATTTTTTTGTTATTTCATTTTTAAAATAAAACCTATAGATCATTAAATGAATACTTACTTAAATCAGTAAGCTCATAGACCCTGAAACCCCTAAATACATAAACCTTTTAACAGCTATATACTACTTAATAAATAATAAATCTCATTTTTATTTCTATTTATTATAATTTTAAATATTCTTTTTATTTATTTATAGTTTAATTTTTTAGAAAAAATTAATTACAAAATAAATTTCGAGTGAGACAAATATTATTTAAATAATTTATTTTTAATCAATAAAAAATATAAGCTTATATAAAGAAGGAAATATTTGAAAATTAAATATTATTATTTAGTAATAAATTTTGATTTGATTTTGAATCATTTTGTGTTATGTAAATATATTTTAATTAATATTTATATTATTAATAATAGTTTATTAATTTAATTTTTGATAATTATAATACTATCTAACATTAAAATTGTTTATATTGAATTTATGTGATATATAATTAGTAAGATTAATATAATTATACATGGTATTCTCATTTCAAAAAATTTTAAAAATTATTTTATTTTCAAAGGTTAAAACCTTTGAAAATCAGATAAAATCAAAAAATTTTTTTTTTATTTTTATTATATAAATACAAACTATAAACCACTAAATGCCTAAAAACATAAATTTCTAAACTCCTGAACGAAAAAACTTCTAAATTAACAATTCATTAAACCGGTATACCATATATAATAAATCATAAATCTCATTTTAATTTGTATTCATAATAATTTTAAATATTCATTTTAATTATTTATTAGTTTATTTTTTATAGAAATATTAACTACAAAATAAATAAAGAGTGAGGCAAATATAATTTTAATAATTTATTTTTAATCAAAAAATAAATATAAGCTTATAAAAAGAAGTAAAAATTTAAAAACAAAAAATTATCATTTAGTAATATATTTTACTTGATTTTGAATCAATATAGGTTATGCATTTATATATTAATTGCTATCAATTTTATTATTAATAGTTTATTAATTTATTTTTTGACCATTATTATAATATCTATCAATAAAATTACTTATATAGAATTTAAATGTCTTATAATTATTAAGATTATTATAACTAAATATTATATTTACATTTGAAAAAAATTTAAAAATTATTATATTTTCAAAGGTTATAACCTTCAAAAATAATAAAAAATCACAAAAATAATTTTTTTTATTATTTTATTATTTAAATAAAACTTATAAACCACTACATGCATAATCATTTAAATATCTAGACTCCTTAACCCCAAAATAACCTAAATACTTAAACCATTAAACATATATAACCTAAATAATAAATAATAAATTTCATTTTTATTTGTATTTATTATAATTTTAAATATTCATTTTAATTATTTTTTAGTTTATTTTTATAGAAATATTAATTACAAAATAAATAATGAGTGAGACATATAATTTAAATATATTATTTTTTATGAAAAAAATAAGCTTATAAAAATAAACAAAATTTCAAAAATTTAAAATTTTATTTAGTAATATAATTTACTTTGATTTTGAATTATTTTGGGTTCTGCAAATATATTTTAATTAATATCTATCTTATTAATAATAGTTTATTATTTTATTTTTTGATCATTATAATAATATATATTAATAAATTTTTTTATCTTGAATTTACAACAAATATAATTTTTAAGATTATTATAACTAATTATTGTATTCATATTTTATAACTATTAAAAATTTATTATATTTTTAAAGGTTATACAATTTGAAAATCACGAAAATTCATAAAAATAATTCTTTTTTTGTTATTTCGTTGTTTAATAAAACCTATAAACACCTAAATGTGCAAACATATAAATCAATAAACTCATTAACCCCAAAATCACAAAAAACTAAAACAATTAAATAGTTATACCCTAAATAATATATCATAAATCTCATTTTTATTAGTATTCATTATAATTTTAAATATACATTTTAATTATTTAATAGTTTATTTTCATAGAAATATAAATTAAACAATAAATTATTAGTAGACAAATATAATTTAAATATTTTATTTTTCATCAAAAAATATATAGGCTTAAAAATGGATACAAAAATTTAAAAATTTAAAATTAATATTTCATAAAATATTTCACTTTGATTTTGAATCATTTTAGGTTTTGAAAATATATTTTAAACAATACTTATCTTATTAATAATTGTTTATTAATTTTTTATGATCATTATTATAATACATATCAATAAAATAGTTTATATTGAATTTATATGATATATAATTATTATGATTATTATAACTTCATATTATATTCACTTTTCAACAAAAATTATAAATTATTATATTTTCAAAGGTTATAACATTTAAAAATGAGAAAAAATAACAAAAATATATTTTTTGTTATTTTATTTTTTATATAAAACCTATAAACCACTAAATAACTTAAATCTAAAATGACTAAACTCCTAAACCCCGAATCCCATAAATAGATAAAACATTAAATTAGTATAGTCCAAATAATAAATCATAAATCTTATTTTTATTAGTATTCGTTATAATTTTAAATATTCATTTTAATTATTTATCAGTTTATTTTTATAGAAATATTAATTACAAAATAAATTATTAGTCCGGCATAAGTAGTTTAAATAATATATTTATCATTAAAAAAAATGCTCATAAAAAAGGCAAATTTTTAAAAATAAATAATTATTATTTAGTAATATATCTTATTTTGATTTTGAATTATTTTAGATCCTACAATTATTTTAAATTAATATCATTCTTATAAATAGTAGTTTATTAATTTATTTATTGGTCATTATTATAAAATCTATCAATAAAATTAATTATATTAAGTTTACATTATATATAATTATTAAGATTATGATAACTAAATATTATATTCACATTTAAAAAAAATTAACAATTATTATATTTTCAAAGGTACCTTCAAATATTAAAAAATATCAAAAAAAAATCAAAAAATTAAGTTTTTTGTTTTTTCATTCTTTAAATAAAAACTATAAATCACTAAAGGTCTAAACAATTAAATCACTCCTAAACCACAAAACACCAAAATACTTAAACCATTAAACCGGTATATCCTTAATAATAAATAATAAATCTAAATTTTATTTGTATTCATTATAATTTTAAATATTCATTTTAATTATTTATTAGTTTATTATTATAGAATTATAAATTAGAAAATAAATTATGAGTAAGACAAATATAATTTAAATAATTTATTTTTAATAACAAAAAATACAAACTTATAAAAAAACCAAAACATTAAAAAAAATTAATATTTAGTAATATATTTTAGTTTGATTTGAATAAATTTAGATTTTGCAAATACTTTTTAAATAATATCTATTTAATTAATAATAGTTTATTAATTTATTTTGTGATCATTATTATAATATCTAGCAATGTAATTATTTATATTGAATTTAAATGACTTATATTTATGAAGATTATTATAAATAAATATTATATTTACATTTGAAAAAAATTTAAAAATTATTATATTTTCAAAGGATATAACCTTCAAAAATTAGAAAAAATAAATAAATTTTATGTTATATCATTGTTTAAATAAAACTTATAAACCACTAAATCCCTAAACATTTAAATATATAAACTCCATAATATAAAAGCTCCTAAATACTTAAACCTTTAAACTCGTAAACCTTAATTATAATTTAAATAATTTATTAAAATATTATTTACAAAATAAATTATGAGTGATACAAATTTAATTTAAATAATTTATTTTTCATCAAAAAAAAAAAATAAGTTTATAACAAGAAGCAAAAACTAAAAAAATTATTATTTAATAATATATTTTACTTGGATTTTGAATATTTTTAGGTTTTTCAATTATATTTTAATTTATATCAATAAGATTAATAATAGGATATTAATTTATTTTTTGATAATTGAAATCATATCTATCAATAAAATTATTTATATTTAGTTTATATTATATATAATTATAATGATTATTATTACGAAATATTCTATTAACATTTTTAAAAAATTTTAAAATTATTATATTTTCAAAGGTTATAACCTTTAAAAATGTTAAAAAATATCAAAAATTATTTTTTTTGTTATTTCATTGTTTAAATAAAACCAATAAACCACTTAATGCCTAAAAACATAAATCGCTAAAGACATATACGAAAAAACTTTTAAATACTTAAAATATTAAACTGGCATACATTAATAATAATTCATAAATCTCATTTTAATTTTTATTCATTATAATTTTAAATATTCATTTTAATTATTTATTTGTTTATTTTTATATAAATATTAATTAAAAAATAAATTATGAGTTAGACAAATATTATTTATTTAAATTAATTTTCATCAAAAAAATATGGATAAACTTTTTAAAAGAAACTTTATTTGTTATTTTATTTTTTTATATAAAACCTATAAACCACTAAAAGCCTAAAAACATAAATCTCTAAACTTTTATGACAAAACCTCTAAATACTTAAACTATTAAACTGGCAAACATTAATAATAAATCTTAAATCTCATTTTAATTTTTATTCAGTATAATTTTAAATTTTTATTTTAATTATTTATCAGTTTATTTTTATAGAAATATTAATTACAAGATAAATTATTAGTGAGACGGATCTAATTTATATTAAACCGGTATCCCTAAATAATAAATAATAAATCTCATTTTTTTTTCATTATAATTTTAAATATTCATTTTAATTATTTATTTGTTTATTTATATATAAATATTAATTACAAAATAAATTGAGTTAGACAAATATAATATATATAAATTATTTTTCATTAAAAAATTATGGATAATCATTTTAAAAGAAAAAAAAATTTTCAAAACAAAAAATTATTATATAGTAATATATTTTGCTTTTCTTCTGAATCATTTTGGTTTTGTAATTAAATTTTAATTGATATCTATCTTATTAATAATTGATTATTAATTTATTTTTTGTTCATTATTAGAATATTTATCACTAAAATTGTTTATAATGAATTTATATGATATATAAATATAAAGATTATTATAACTAAATATTGTATTCACATTTAAAAAAAATTAAAAATTATTATATTTTCAAAGGTTATAACCTTTGTAAATATCAAAAAATAAAAAAAATAATTTTTTTATTATTTTATTTTTTTAATAAAACCTATAAATCGCTAAATGCATACACAGTTAAATCAGTAAACTCCTAAACCTCATAATGACTAAATACATAAACCATTAAACCGCTATATACTACTTAATAATTAATAAATCTAATTTTTATTTCTATTTATTATAATTTTAAATATTCATTTTAATTATTTATTAGTTTATTTTTATTGAAATATTTATTACAAATTAAATTATGAGAGCGACATATATATTTTTATTAATTTATTTTTAATCAAAAAAATATTTGCTTATAAAATAAGTAAAAATATAAAAATTAAAAATTATTATCCAGTAATATATTTTACTTTAATTTTGAATCAATTTGGGTTTTGTAAATATTTTTTAATTAATATCAATCTTTTTATTAATAGTTTATTAATTTAATTTTTGATCATTATTATATTGTCTATTAATAAAATTGTTTATATTGAATTTATATGATATATAATTATTAATATTATTATAATTAAATATTGTATTCACATTTCAAAAAATTGTAAATATTATTATATTTTCAAAGGTTATAACCTATGAAAATGTTAACAACTTATAGAAAATATTTTTGTTATTTTATTTTTTTATATAAAACCTATAAACCACTAAAAGCCTAAAAACATAAATCGATAAACTCCCAAAACGACAAAACCTTTAAATACTTAAACTATTAAAATGGTATACATTAATAATAAATCTTAAATCTCATTTAAATTTTTATTCAGTATAATTTTAAATTTTTATTTTAATTATTTATCAGTTTATTTTTATAGAAATATTAATTACAAAATAAATTATTAGTGAGACGGATCTAATTTAAATAAAACTGGTATCCCTAAATAATAAATAATAAAAAATAAATCTCATTTTTTTACGTTATAATTTTAAATATTCATTTTAATTATTTATTTGTTTATTTATATATAAATATTAATTATAAAATAAATTATTAGTTAGACAAATATAATTTATATAAATTATTTTTAATTAAAAAATTATAGATAAACTTTTCAAAAGAAGAAAAAATTCAAAAACAAAAAATTATTATATATTAATATATTTTTCTTTGCTTCTGAATCATTTTAAATTTTCTAATTATATTTTAATTAATATCTATCTTATTATTAATGGATTATTAATTTATTTTTTGATTATTATTAGAATATTTATCTATAAAATTGTTTATATTGAATTTATATAATATATAAATATAATGATTAGTATAACTAAATATTGTATTCACATTTGAAAAAAATTTAAAAATTATTATATTTTCAAAGGTTATAACCTTTGAAAATATCAAAAAATAAAAAAAATAAATTTTTTGTTATTTTATTTTTTAAATAAAACCTATAAACCACTCATTGCTAGGGGTACTCATGGGACGGGACGGGATGGGGATTACAAATCTCCAGTCAATTCCCATAGTTCGGAGATATTTTTTTGAAGATCCAGACCCGTCCCATAGGTTGAAAATATTGGGATGGGACGGGACGAAGATCGGTGATTTTGGGTAGGATAAAACGGTTCCGGGACGGAACGGAGTTAGGACATTTTTTTCAATTTATTTTCTTCAAACCAGCCAAGTTAGTTCATGTCGAAACCTTTTGTTGTACCATTTATCATTCCTTAGTTATGTATCTTTCAAACTCAAATTGGGCCAATTTTGGTTTGTCAAATAGGCTGAATACCGCAAACGAGTTCCATTACCTTGTCAAAAGCTTTGATGTGCAGAAAAGGATAGAAATGTTAAATAGAATGGGACTGAGTTGTGTGCTTAATTTGGTTCTATATTTTGTCACAAGTTGGCTTTGTTCAGCCGAGTGAAAGTTAACCATAATAGCAATACTACATTTTTTAAACAATTACTTAAAATATTAAGGAATAGCTAAAGATGACCACAAACATTGGTAGTAGCAATTACTACTTAAGTAATTGCTAAAATTAGGCAGCTTAATATAACAAAAAAAAAAGACAACTCCTCCCTTTTCTAAAATTAGGCAGCTTAAAAAAAAGAAAACTAATAACAACCATGATAATAATGATTTCAAAGGTCCGTCCCAGAACCGCAATGAAAATCTAAACCTAATAAATTTTTTCTCCTACAACTCCTCCCTTTTCTTCCTCCACCGTAGAAGGACAACCAAAGATGAAAACTTGTTAATCATGCAAAAAAAATTTCTAAGATGAAAGAGTAATAAAAAAAATATTCCTTTATAAAATTTAATACTCCCATTCCAAATTTATTTGGCCAACTATAGTTGGAAGAATATTTGGATCTTGTGACCCCTCTGAAAATTGTAATTGAACCATATTTTTATAAAATTGAATGAATAAAATAAGCAAAAGTTAAATTAAAATTTACAAGATTTGTATACTAACCTGATTCATTATCATCAAGGTCTTGAACTAATTCTTCAATTACAATAGGTTTGTTTGAGCTTCTCAACCAATCTTGTAGACATATGAGAATTTGAGCTGTAATAGTTGTTAAAGAACTCCTAAATTTATCTAAGTTCTCCCCCCATTGCTAAATCTAGATTTGTAGGCCAAGTAGATGCTTGGATAGCAAATACATCTCTTGCTACATCTGCCAAAGAAGGATAACTAACCTCATTTACATTCCACCAGTTTAGAAGATCAAAATCAATTCTATTTTTTTCAAGTTTGTCCTCCAAGTACCTATCCAACTCTTCCAAAGCTGCAACTTCTTGTTCTTTCTCCAATTCAACAAAAAAATTATCAACATAAGTATCACTACCATCAAAGAAATCTTCATTTTTCTTCGAACACAGTAGAAGAGAAATCATCTTCTTTTGATTCATCTTCATTTAAATCTTTATAATCATCGATCATCTCATTTAAAGCATTTAAAACCTTTTTCACCAAATTTTTAGCCAATTCCTCTCCATATTGCTAAGTGTACTTAACCTTGAGATATTTGAGCTTATATCTAGGATCCAACACTACTGCTACAAAAAGCATAATTTTAGTTAATTGAAGAGAACCCCAATATTTGTTGAATTTATTCCTCATTTTCATACCCATTTTAGACACCAATGTATCTCTACTTTTTTCAAAAAGCTCAATTTTTTTCGAAATTCGAATAATCTGAGCAAAATAAACACAAGAGGTAAAATATTATGAGGTAGAAAATTGACAAGTTACCTCATAAAGATTTTTCCCGAAACGAGCCATAATTTTGGAGTTTGTTCAGTCTCTCTTAGTTGGAACATTTGAACCAAACTCCTTCAAAGACCTTCTGTCTTTGTCCTCCAACTTATCAAATTATTTTTGATATTTTATATCAGTTTGTAGCATCAAATATGTTGAATTCCATCTTTTAGGACAATCTAATTGCAATGAATATTTATATGTCAATTGTGCTTCTTCAACACAACTTAAACATATCAAATCTTTTAGGACTGCTCCTCACATATTTCACCACACCTCTAATTTTTTGAATAGCACCCTCAACTAGTGCAATCCCATCTCTGACAATTAAGTTTAGGATATGAGCACAACATCTCATATGAAAATGCTCGCCTCTCAAAGGTACAACACTTTTCTTCACAAGCCTTTTTTTTAATTGTTCAACTACAATATCATTATTTGATGCATTGTCAACAGTAATGCTCATCAACTTTCTCAAACCCAATTCATTCATGCAAAACTCAATAGCATTTCTAATATTAACTCCAGGATGACTTTTAATTACACAAAAGTTCAAAAGCCTTTTATTCATATTCCATTGAGAATCAATGAAATGAACAGTCAAACATATATAAGACAAATTTTGAATGCTAGTCCAAGTGTCGGTAGTCAATGAAACTCTACAACAATGAGATGATATACTATCAAATAATTTATTCTTTTCCTTCACAAACAAATAAAAACAATCCCTCAATATAGAGTGCCAAGATGGTATTTTAAATTGAGGCACACTAACTTCACAAAACTCTTAAACTCATCCCTCTCAACAAAACAAAAAGGCAATTCATCTTTTATGATCATTTTCACCAAAGCCTCCCTAACTAGTTGTTGATCAAATTGCCAACAAGTTAAATTGTTATTATCTAAACTAGTACCTTTAGTGAAACTCAACAAAGATTGTGACTTGTCTTTACCTTTGTGAGCTTCTATTAATTCTTTTTTGTGTTGAAATTCCCTACAAGTCTCTCTCAAGTATTTCAATAAAACCAAAGTACCTTGATCACTTTTTGCCAAATATTCTTTCCTACACCATATACAAGCTGCCCTACCTGTTTCAATTCCCTCTGAATCAACTAATATCTCATAAGTTTCCCAAACAACAGACTTATACTTTTTATGAGCTTGAGGTTGAGATGTACCTAGACTTTCTTTTACAATTGGAAGTGAAGAACCTGCCATAACAATAGAAGGGTTCGTGAAAGGATGATGATTGGATTTACCAATACTTTGATCATTTGAGGTGTTATCATCTTCAATTTATTGTATTTTTTCATTTACGGCTGGATTGTGCCATCTTCATTGCCATTAATTAATATGATATGTTAAGCATAAATACATATAAATATTTCAAACAAGCAAGCTCTACAAAACTAACTGTAACACATTCAGCCCACTCATTCGGCCCAACCACAACACCACAACCAATACTCAACAAAAATGACTAAGACACATAATAATAATAATTAATCACTCAATTCTCTTCAAAAAAACAAACCAAAAGGCTGGTGGGATTTGGGACACGGTGGAGGCAACCAGAAGTGCGACGGACAAGGGCTGGACCTAACTAAACACGGCTGGAATGGCATGAGGTGGCCTGGAACTCGTTGGAACAACAATAGGTGCGTCAGAATTGAATGGGCAGTAGCGGAATTGGTGGCATCTTCATGTTATATATATATATATATATATATATATATATTCTTGGGTCTAGAATTGGTTTTTAGTACGGAATGATTCTCGGGATGGATATTGCTTAAGATCCTGAACTCTCCCAAAATAAAAAATATGTTACCGAACAGGACGGGAAAAGTCAAAGTCAACAGATTTTTTTCAGACCCAATTCTTTCAGGACAAGACTTCGAGTTGGGTCGCTAATCTCCGAGTCCCATGAGTAGCTATACTAAATGCATATAAAGTTGAATTACTAAACTCCTAAACCTTGTAATGCCTAAATACATAAACCATTAAATAGCTAAATAATACTTAATTATTAATAAATCTATTTTTTATTACTATTTATTATATTTTTAAATATTCATTTTAATTATTTATTAGTATATTTAATTAGAAATATTTATTACAAAATAAATTATGAGTGGGACAAATAAAATTTAAATAATATATTATTTATCAAATAAAAATATATGCTTATAAAAGAAGTATAAATTTAAAAATTATAAATTATTATCAAGTAATATAAGTTACTTTAATTTTGAATCAATTTGGGTTTTGTAAATATTTTTTAATTAATATCTATCTTAATATTAATTGTTTTTAAATTTAATCTTTGATCATTATTATAATATCTATCAATAAAATTATTTATTTTAAATTTATATTATATATAATTATTAATATTATTATACCAAAATATTGTATTAACATTTCAACAAATTTTAAATATTATTATATTTTCAAATGTTATAACCTATGAAAATGATAAAAAAATAAAAGAAATTTTTTGTTATTTTATTTTTTTAAATAAAACCTATAAACCACTTAAAGCCTAAAAACATAAATCGCTAAACTCCTAACGAAAAAACCTCTAAATACTTAAATCATTAAACTGGTATACATTAATAATAAATCATAAATCACATTTTAATTTTTTTCAGTATAATTTTAAATTTTTATTTTAATTATTTATCAATTTAATTTATAGAAATATTAATTACAAAAAAAATTATTAGTGAGACAGATATAATTTAAATTAAACCGCTATACCTTAAATAATAAATCTCATTTTTTTTCATTATAATTGTAAATATTCATTTTAATTATTTATTTGTTTATTTATATATAAATATTATTTACAAAATAATTTGAGTTAGACAAATATAATTTAAATAAATTGTTTTTCATCAAAAAATTATAGATAAACCTTTTAAAAGAAAAAAAATTTTTAAGCAAAAAATTATTATATAGTAATATATTTTGCTTTGCTTCTAAATCATTTTAGGTTTTGTTATTTTATTGTTTAAATAAAACCTATAAACTACTAAATGCCTAAACACTTAAATCACTAAACTACAAAATCTTGATAGCCCTATAAATATTATCCTTCAAACCGGTATACCCTAAATAATAATTAATAAATCTCATTTTTATTTGTTTTCATTATAATTTTAAAAATTTATTTTGATTCTTTAGTAATATATATATATATATATTAATTATAAAATAAATTTTGATTTAAAAATATAATTTATAAAAATTATTTTTCATCAAAAAGTAAATAAGCTTATAAAAAGAATAAAAATTTAAAAACAAATAATTATTAATAAGTAATATATTTTGCTTTACTTTTAAATCATTTTAGGTTTTGATATTATATTTTAACTAATATCAATGTTATTCATAATAGTTTTTTAAATTATTTTATAATTATTAGAATATCTATCAATAAAATTGTTTATATTGAATTTATTTAATATATAATTATTATGATTATTATAAATAAAGATTTATTCACTTTTTGAAAAAAATTTAAAAATTATTATATTTTCAAATGTTATAACCTTTGAAAATATCAAAAAATAATAAAAATAATTTTTTTTATATTATTTTTTAAATAAAAACTATAAAGCACTAAATGAATACACAGTTAAATTAGTAAACTCCTAAACCCCGTAATGCCTAAATACATAAACCATTAAACTTCTATAAACTACTTAATAATTAATAAATAAATTTTTATTTCTATTTATTAAAATTTTAAATATTCATTTTAATTATTTATTAGTTTATTTTTATAGAAATATTTATTACAAAATAAAGTATGAGTGCGACAAATATAATTTAATTAATTTATTTTTCATAAAAAAAAATATACGCTTATAAAAGATGTAAAAATTTAAAAATTATTATCCAGTAATATATTTTACTTTAATTTTGAATCAATTTGGGTTTTGTAAATATTTTTTAATTAATATCTATTTTTTTATTAATAGTTTATTAATTTTATTTTTGTTCATTATAATATTATCTATCAATAAAATTGTTTATATTAAATTTATTTGATATATAATTATTAATATTATTATAACTAAATATTGTATTCAAATTTTAAAAATTTGGTAAATATTTTATATTTTCAAAGGTTATAACCTATTAAAATGATAACAAATTATAGAAATTTTTTTTGTTATTTTATTTTTTTTATATAAAACCTATAAACCACTAAAAGCCTAAAAACATAAATAGCTAAACTCCTTAATACAAAACCTCTAAATACATAAACAATTAAACTGATATACATTAATAATAAATCTTAAATCTCATTTTAATTTTATTCAATATAATTTTAAATTTTTATTTTAATTATTTATCATTTATTTTTATAGAAATATTAATTACAAAATAAATTATTAGTTAGACATATCTAATTTAAATTAAACCGGTATCCAAAAAAAATAAATAATAAATCTTATTTTTTTCATTATAATTTAAAATATTCATTTTAATTATTTATTTGTTTATTTATATATAAATATTATTTACAAAATAAATTAAGTTAGACAAATATAATTTATATATATTATTTTTAATCAAAAAATTATAAATAAACTTTTTAGAATAAAAAAAATTTCAAAACAAAAAATTATTATATAGTAATATATTTTTCTTTGATTCTGAATCATTTTAGGTTTTATAATTATATTTTAATTGATATCTATCTTTTTTTTAATTGAAATCTATCTTATTAATAATAGATTATTAATTTATTTTTTGATCATTATTAGAATATTTATCAATAAAATTATTTATATTAAATTTATTTGATATATAAATATAATGATTATTATAACTAAAGATTGTATTCACTTTTGAAAAAAATTAAAAAATTATTATATTTTGAAAGGTTATAACATTTGAAAATATTAAAAAAATATAAAAATATATTTATTGTTATTTTATTTTTTAAATAAAACCTATAAACCACTAAAATCCTAAAATCATAAATTGATAAATTCCTAAACGAAAAAATCTCTAAATACTTATTCCATTAAATTAGGATACATTAATAAAAAATAATAAATCTCATAATAATTTTTATTCAGTATAATTTTAAATTTTTATTTTAATTATTTATCCATTTATTTTTATAGAAATATTAATTACAAAATTAATTATTAGTGAGACAGATCTAAATTAAATTAAACCGGTATCCCAATATAATAAATAATAAATCTCAATTTTTTTTCATTATAATTTTAAATATTTATTTAAATTATTTATTTGTTTATTTATATATAAATATTAATTACAAAATAAATTGAGTTAGACAAATATAATTTACATAAATTGGTTTTCATCAAAAAATTATAAATAAAATTTAAAAAAAAAAAAATTTTTAAAGCAAAATATTATTATATAGTAATATATTTTGTTTTGCTTCTGAATCATTTTAGGTTTTGTAATTATATATTAATTGATATCTATCTTATAAATAATAGATTATTAATTTATTTTTTGATCATTATTAGAATATTTATCAATAAAATTGTTTATATTGAATTTATATTATATATAAATATAATGATTATTATAAATAAAGATTGTATTAACTTTTTAAAAAAATTTAAAAATTATTATATTTTGAAAGGTTATAACCTTAGAAAATATCAAAAAATAATAAAAATATATTTTTTGTTATTTTATTTTTTAAAAAAAACCTATAAACCACAAAATGCCAAAAAACATAAATTGCTAAACTTCTAAACAACAAAACCTCTATATACATAAACCATTAAAATGGTATACATTTATAATAAATAAGAAATCTCATAATAATTTTTATTCAGTATAATTTTATTATTTTATTTTAATTATTTATCAGTTTATTTTTATAGAAATATTAATTACAAAATTCATTATTTGTGAGACAGGTCTAAATTAAATTAAACCAATATCCCTAAATAATAAATAATAAATATTATATTTTTTTGATTATAATTTTAAATATTCATTTTAATTATTTATTTGTTTATTTATATATAAATATTAATTACAAAATAAATTGAGTTAGACAAATATAATGTATATATATTATTTTTCATCAAAAAATTATAGATAAACTTTTTAAAAGAAAAAAAAATATCTAAACAAAAAATTATTATATAGTAATATATTTTCCTTTGCTTTGAAATCATTTTAGGTTTTATAATTATATTTTAATTGATATCTAATTTTTTTTAATTAATATCTATCTTATTAATTATAGATTATTAATTTATTTTTTGATCATTATTAGAATATGTATCAATAAAATTGTTTATATTGAATTTATATGATATATAAATATAATGATTATTATAACTAAATATTGAATTCACTTTTGAAAAAAAATTAAAAATTATCATATTTCGAAAGGTTTATAACCTTTGGAAATATGAAAAAATTATAAAAATAATTTTTTTGTTATTTTATTTTTTAAATAAAACCTATACACCACTAAATGCATACAAAATTATATCAATAAACTCTTAAACCGTGTAATGCCTAAATACATAAACCATTAAACTGCTATATACTACTAAAAAATTAATAAATTTAATTTTTATTTCGATTTATTATTATTTTAAATATTCATTTTAATTATTTATTAGTTTATTTTTATAGAAAACTTTATTACAAAATAAATTATGAGTGCGACACATATAATTTATAATAATTTATTTTTAATCAAAAAAATATATATATGCTTTAAAAAGAAGTATAAAAGAAGTATTATTAAAAATTATTATCAACTAATATATTTTACTTTAATTTTGAATCAATTTGGGTTTTGTAAATATTTTTTAATTAATATCTATCTTATTATAAATAGTGTATTAATTTAATTTTTGATCATTATTATAATATCTATATTTAAAAATGTTTATATTTATTTTATATGATATAGAATTATTAAATTTATTATAACTAAATATTGTATTCAAATTTCAAAAAATTTTAAATATTATTAAATTTTCAAAGGTTATAACATTTAAAAATGACAAAAAATTACAATTTTTTTTTCTTATTTTATTGTTTAAATAAAACCTATAAATAACTAAATGCCTAAAAACATAAATTGCTAAATTCCTAAACGACAAAACCTCAAAATACTTAAACCATAAAATTGGTATACATTAATAATAAATCATAAATCTAATTTTATTTTTGTCTCAGTATAATTTTAAATGTTTATTTTAATTATTTATCAGTTTATTTTTATAAAAATATTAATTACAAAATAAATTATTAGTGAGTCAAATATAACTTAAATTAAACCGGTATACCCTATATAATAAATAATAAATCTCATTTTTTTATTATAATTTTTAATATTAATTTTAATTATTAATATTTTATATTTATATAAATATTAATTAAAAAATATATTATGAGTTAGCCAAATATAATTTATGTAAATTATTTTTAATCAAAAAAATATAGACAAACTTTTTAAAATAAAAAAAAATTTCAAAACAAAAAATTATTATATAGTAATATATTTTACTTTGCTTAGGAATCATTTTATGTTTTGTAATTACATTTTAATTGATATCTATCTTATTTATAATAGATTATTAATTTATTTTTTAATAATTATTAGAATATTTATCACTAAAATTGTTTATATTGAATATATATGATATATAAATATAATGATTTTTATAACTAAATATTAAATTCGCTTTTTTAAAAAATTTAAAAATTATTATATTTTCAAAGGTTATAACCTTTGAAAATATCAAAAAATAATAAAAATGAATGTTTTGTTAATTTATTTTTTAAATAAAACCTATAACTCACTAAATGCGTACACAATTAAATCAGTAAACACCTAAACCCCGTAATACCTAAATACATAAACCATTAAACACCTATATAATACATAATAATTAATAAATCTAATTTTAATTTCTATTTATTACAGTTTTATATTCATTTTAATTATTTATTAGTTAATTTTTATAGAAATATTTATTACAAAATAAATTATGAGTGCGACAAATATAATTTAAATAATTTATTTTTAATCAAAAAAAATATATACGCTTATAAAAGATGTAAAAATTTAAAAATTTAAAATTATTATCCAGTAATATGTTTTACTTTAATTTTGCATCAATTTGGGTTTTGTAAATATTTTTTAATTAATATTTATCTTATTATTAATAGATTATTAATTTAATTTTTGATCATTATTATAATATCTATCAATAAAATTATTTATATTTATTTTATATGATATAGAATTATTAAAATTATTATAACTAAATATTGTATTCAAATTTCAAAAAATTTTAAATATTATTAAATTTTCAATGGTTATAACCTTTGAAAATGACAAAATGTTACAATTTTTTTGGTTATTTTATTGTTTTAATAAAACCTATAAATCACTAAATGCCTAAAAACATAAATCGTTAAACTTCTAAATGACAAAACCTCAAAATATATAAACCATTAAACTGGTATACATTAATAATAAAACATAAATCTCATTTTAATTTTTATTCAGTATAATTTTAAATTTTTTTTAATTATTTAACCGTTTATTTTTATAGAAATATTAATTACAAAATAAATTATTAGTGAGCCAAATATAACTTAAATTAAACTGTTATACCCTAAATAATAAATAATAAATATTATATTTTTTTTATTATAATTTTAAATATTCATTTTAATTATTTATTTGTTTATTTATATATAAATATTAATTACAAAATAAATTGAGTTAGACAAATATAATTTATATATATTATTTTACATCAAAAAATTCTAGATAAACTTTTTAAAAGAAAAAAAAATATCTAAACAAAAAATTATTATATAGTAATATATTTTCCTTTGCTTTGAAATCATTTTAGGTTTTATAATTATATTTTAATTGATATTTATCTTTTTTTTAATTAATATGTATCTTATTAATTATAGATTATTAATTTATTTTTTGATCATTATTAGAATATGTATCAATAAAATTGTTTATATTGAATTTATATGATATATAAATATAATGATTATTATAACTAAATATTGAATTCACTTTTAAAAAAAATTTAAAAATTATTATATTTCCAAAGGTTTATAACCTTTGGAAATATGAAAAAATAAAAATAAATTTTTTGTTATTTTATTTTTTAAATAAAACATATACACCACTAAATGCATGCACAATTATACAGTAAACTCCTAAACCGCGTAATGCCTAAATACATAAACCATTAAACCGCTATATACTACTTAAAAATTAATAAATTTAATTTTTATTTCAATTTATTATTATTTTAAATATTCATTTTAATTATTTATTAGTTTATTTTTATAAAAAGTTTTTTTACAAAATAAATTATGAGTGCTAGACATATAATTTATAATAATTTATTTTCAATCAAAAAAAATATATGCTTTAAAAAGAAGTATTATTAAAAATTAAAAATTAAAAATTATTATCAACTAATATATTTTACTTTAATTTTGAATCAATTTGGGTTTTGTAAATATTTTTTAATTAATATCTATCTTATTATAAATAGTTTATTAATTTAATTTTTGATCATTATTATAATATCTATCAATAAAAATGTTTATATTTATTTTATATGATATAGAATTATTAAATTTATTATAACTAAATATTGTATTCAAATTACAAAAAATTTTAAATATTATTAAATTTTCAAAGGTTATAACATTTGAAAATGACAAAAAATTACAATTTGTTTTCTTATTTTATTGTTTAAATAAAACCTATAAATAACTAAATACCTAAAAACATAAATTGCTAAACTCCTAAACGACAAAACCTCAAAATACTTAAACCATTAAATTGGTATATATTAATAATAAATCATAAATCTAATTTTAATTTTTATTCAGTATAATTTTTAATGTTTATTTTAATTATTTATCAATTTATTTTTATAGAAATATTAATTACAAAATAAATTATTAGTGTGACAAATATAACTTAAATTAAACCGGTATACCCTAAATAATAAATAATAAATCTCATTTTTTTATTATAATTTTTAAGATTCATTTTTATTATTAATATTTTATTTTTATATAAATATTAATTAAAAAATAAATTATGTGTTAGAAGAATATAATTTATGTAAATTATTTTTATTCAAAAAAACATAGACAAACTTTTTAAAGTAAAAAAAATTTTCAAAACAAAAAATTATTATATAGTAATATATTTTACTTTGCTTAGGAATCATTTTATGTTTTGTAATTACATTTTAATTGATATCTATCTTATTTATAATAGATTATTAATTTATTTTTTAATCATTATTAGAATATTTATCACTAAAATTGTTTATATTGAATATATATGATATATAAATATAATGATTTTTATAATTAAATATTAAATTTGCTTTCGTAAAAAATTAAAAAATTATAATATTTTCAAAGGTTATAACCTTTGAAAATATCAAAAAATAATAAAAATAAATGTTTTGTTAATTTATTTTTTAAATAAAACCTATAACCCACTAAATGCGTACACAATTAAATCAGTAAACACCTAAACCCCGTAATACCTAAATACATAAACCATTAAACACCTATATAATACATAATAATTAATAAATCTAATTTTAATTTCTATTTATTACAGTTTATATATTCATTTTAATTATTTATTAGTTAATTTTTATAGAAATATTTATTACAAAATAAATTATGAGTGCGACAAATATAATTTAAATAATTTATTTTTAATCAAAAAAATAACGCTTATAAAAGAAGTAAAAATTTAAAAATTAATAATTATTATCCAGTAATATATTTTACTTTAATTTTGCATCAATTTGGGTTTTGTAAATATTTTTTAATTAATATTTATCTTATTATTAATAGATTATTAATTTATTTTTTGATCATTATTATAATATCTAACGATAAAATTGTTTATATTTATTTTATATGATATAGAATTATTAAAATTATTATAAATAAATATTGTATTCAAATTTCAAAAAATTTTAATTATTATTAAATTTTCAAAGGTTATAACCTTTGAAAATGACAAATATTACAATTTTTTTGTTATTTTAATCTTTAAATAAAACGTATAAATCACTAAATGCGTAAAAACATAAATCGTTAAACTCCTAAATGACAAAACCACAAAATACATAAACCATTAAACTGGAATACATTAATAATAAAACATAAATCTCATTTTAATTTTTATTCAGTATAATTTTAAATTTTTTTTAATTATTTATCAGTTTATTTTTATAGAAATATTAATTACAAAATAAATTATTAGTGATACAGATATAACTTAAATTAAACCGGTATACCCTAAATAATAAATAATAAATCTCATTTTTTTTTATAATTTTTAATATTCATTTTATTATTAATTTTTTAATTTTATATAAATATTAATTAAAAAATAATTTATGAGTTAGACAAATATAATTTATGTAAAATATTTTTAATCAAAAAAATATAGATAAACTTTTAAAAAAAAATTTAAAACAAAAAATTATTATATCGTAATATATTTTACTTTGCTTATGAATCATTTTATGTTATATACTTTTATTTTAATTGAAATCTATCTTATTAATAATAGATTATTAATTTATTTTTTGATAATTTTTAGAATATTTATCACTAAAATTGTTTATGTTGAAATATGATATATAAATATATTTATTATATTATAACTAAATATTGAATTCACTTTTGAAAAAAAATTTAAAATTATTATATTTTCAAAGGGTATAACCTTTGAAAATATCAAAAAATAATAAAAATAAATGTTTTGTTATTTTATTTTTAAATAAAACCTATAAACCACTAAATGCATACACAATTAAATCATTAAACACCTAAATCCCATGATACCTAAATACATAAACCATTAAACTACTATATAATACATAATAATTAATAAATCTAATTTTAATTTCTATTTATTATAGTTTATATATTCATTTTAATTATTTATTAGTTTATTTTTATAGAAATATTTATTATAAAATAAATTATGAGTGCGGCAAATATAATTTAAATATTTTTTTTTAATCATAAAAAATATATACGCTTATAAAAGAAGTAAATATTTAAAAATAAAAATTATTTTCCAGTAATGTTTTTTACATTAATTTTGAATCAATTTGGGTTTTGTAAATATTTTTTAATAAATATTAATCTTATTATTAATAGTTTATTAATTTAATTTTTGATCATTATTATAATATCTATCAATAAAATTGTTTATATTGAATTTATATGATATATCATTATTAAAATTATTATAACTAAATATTATATTCGCATTTCAAATTTTTTTTTGTTATTTTATTGTTTAAATAAAACCTATAAACCACAAAATGCATAAAAACCTAAATCGCTAAACTCCTAAATGACAAAAAATCAAAATACTTAAACTATTAAATTGGTATAAATTAATAATAATTAATAAATCTCAATTTAATTTTTATTAAGTGTAATTTTAAATTTTAATATTAATTATTTATCAGTTTATTTTTATAGAAATATTAATTACAAAATAAATTATTAGTGAGACAGATCTATTTTAAATAATTTATTTTTTATCAAAAATAATATATATGCTTATAAAAAGTGGCAAAATTTTAAAGACAAAAATATATTATTTTGTAATATATTTTATTTTGATTTTGAATCATTATAGTTTTTGCAATTATATTCACTAAAGACCTAAACACTTAAATCACTAAACCCCAAAACACCTAAATACTTAAACCATTAAACTAGTATATCCTGAATAATAAATAATAAATCTCTATTTTATTTGTATTCATTATAATTTTAAATATTCATTTTAATTATTTATTTTAATTTTTATAGAATTATAAATTAAAAATTAATTATGAGGAAGCCAAATATAATTTAAATTATTTACTTTTAATAAAAAAAAATATAAACTTATAAAAAGAAGCAAAACATCAAAGAATGTATTATTTTGTAATATATTTGTCTTATATATTTTTGTTCATTTATGTTTTGCAAATATATTTAAAATAATATTTATCTTATTAATAATAGTTTATTAATTTATTTTTTGATCATTAATATAATATATTTTAATATAATTGTTTATATTGAATTTACATGATAAGATTATTATAACTAAATATAGTATTCACATATAAAAAAAATTTAAAAATTGTTATATTTTCAAAGTTTATAACCTTCAAAAATGAGAAAAAATAACAAAAATAATTTTTTTTGTTATATCATTGTTTAAATAAAACTTATAAACCATTAAATGCCTAAATACATAAATATCTAAACTCATAATCCCTGAAGCCCCTAAATACTTAAACCTTAAAACTCGTAAACCTTAAATATAATTTAAATAATTTATATAAATAGTAATTACAAAATAAATTATAAGTGATACAAATATAATTTAAATAATATATTTTTCATCAAAAAAAAGATATAAGCTTATAAAATGATTCAAAAAATAAAAAAAAATTATTATTTACTAATAAATTTTACTTTGATTTTGAATCATTTTAGGTTTTTTAATTATATTTAAATTTATATCTATCATATTAATAATAGTTTATTAATTTATTTTTTGATAATTGATATAATATCTATCAATAAAATTGGTTATATTTAGTTTATATTATATATAGTTATAATTTTTATTATTGCTAAATATTGTATTCACATTTTTAAAAAATTTTAAAATTATTATATTTTCAAATGTTATAACCTTTAAAATTTTGAAAAAATATCTAAAATAATTTTTTTATTTTTCATTGTTTGAATAAAACCTATAAACCATTAAATGCCTAAATACTTAAATCAATTAGTTCTAAATCTCGAAAACCCTAAATAGATAAATATTTTAAACATGTATATCCTAAATAATAAATAATAAATCTCATTTTTATTTTTTCAATATATTTTTAAATATTCATTTTAATTATTTATTTGTTTATTTTTATATAAATATTAATTACAAAATAAATTATAAGTTATACCAATATAATTTATATAAATTATTTTTCAACAAAAAAATATAGATAAACTTAATGAAAGAAGAAAAAAATTAAAAACAAAATAATATTATATAGTAATATATTTTACTTTGTTTCTGAATCATTTTACGTTTTGTAATTATATTTTAATTGATATATAACTTATTAATAATCGATTATTAATTTATTTTTTGATCATTATTAGAATATTTATCAATAAAAATGTTTATATTGAATCTATATGATAAATAAATTTAATAATTATTATTACTAAATATTGTATCACTTTTGAAAAAAGTTTATAAATTTTTATATTTTCAAAGATTATAACCTTTGAACATGTGAAAAAATAAAAAAAATATTTTTTTTTGTTATTTCATTGTTTAAATAAAACCTATAAATCACTAAATGCCTAAACACTTAAATCACTAAACTACAAAATCCCGATACTCCTATATAGATAATCCTTTAAACCGGTATACCCTAAATAATAATTAATAAATCTCATTTTTATTTGTTTTCATTATAATTTAAAAAATTCATTTTGATTGTTACGTTTTTTATTTATATATATATATATTAATTAAAAAATAAATTATGAGTTAAAAATATAATTTATAAAAATTATTTTTCATCAAAAAATAGATAAGCTTATAAAAAGAATAAAAATTTTAAAACAAATAATTATTATTAAGTAAAATATTTTGCTTTGCTTTTGAATCATTTTTTGTTTTGATATTATATTTTATGTAATATTAATCTTATTCATAATAGATTTTTAAATATATTTTTTTTGATAATGATTAGAATATCTATGAATACAATTGTTTATATTTAATTTATATGATATATAATTATTATGATTATTATAAATAAATATTGTATTCACTTTTGAAAAAAATTTAAAAATTATTATATTTTCAAAGGTTTTAATCTTACAAAATCAGAAAGAATAGAAAAAATAAATTTTTTGTTATTTCTTTTTTAAATAAAACCTATAATCCACTAAATGTTTGCTTACTTAAATCAGTATCTCATAAAACCAGAAACCCCTAAATACATTAACCTTATAACAGCTGTATACTACTTAATAAATAATAAATCTCATTTTTATTTCTATTTATTATAATTTTAAATATTCATTTTAATTATTTATATTTTATTTTTTAGAAAATTTAATTACAAAATAAATTTCGAGTGAGATAAATATTATTTAACTAATTTAATTTTAATCATAAAAAAATATAAGCTGGTAAAAAGATAGAAAAATTTAAAAATTAAATATTATTATTTAGTAATATATTTTTATTTGATTTTGAATCATTTTGTGTTATGTAAATATATTTTAATTAATATTTATATTATTAATAATAGTTTATTATTTTAATTTTTGATCATTATTATAATATATATCATTAAAATTATTTATATTGAATTTATATGATATATAATTAATAAGATTAATATAATACTACATGGTATTCACTTTTCAAAAGATTGTAAAAATTATTTTATTATTTAAAGGTTATATAACCTTTGAAAATCTAAAAAAATCAAAAAAAAAATTTATTTTTTTTATATAAATAAAACCTATATACCACTAAATGCCTAAAAACATAAATTTCTAAACTCCTAAACAACAAAAACCCTAAAAAATCAATTCATTAAACCAATATACAATATATAATTGTTGGGCAATTGTAATTCCATGGTAGTGAGATTGAGATGCAAAAACACAGAAACAACATAAAACAAGCAATATATATATCACAATTCAGCAACCATCCATGATAGAATCAAAAAATGAGAAATAAATACCGAAAATAATATGGTTCGCTAGTCCCTCAGTATGACTAGCTAAATCCACCATAAAATGCTTATACATTACATATTAAAGCAACAGAAATGTCTTACAGTATGCAACACACAGAATAGTCACGATAAATTTCACAGAGAGAAGAAAGAGAAATGATGAATAGTTCCACGGGTCCAAAAACAGCCACCCGAAAATAAAATTACAAAATATTTTATATTAAAATTTTTCTCGGTTCATTTAACCGGAGCAGGTCGGATCATGAGACGTGTTAGGCTCTGCTCCAATTTCGACCAGCAGTTCGATCAGCGAGACCTCTGTTATTGTGCTACCGTTGCATCCCCAGTCTTTTAATATTTCCTTTCATATACTTACATGAAAATATTAATAAAGAAAAAATATTTGGTTATACAAATAGATTATCAAAAAATAAATTACATATACAGCAATAATAAATCTTAAATCTCATTTTAATTTGTATTCATTATAATTTTAAATATTCATTTCAAATATTAATTTTAAATATTTATTAGTTTATTTTTTATATAAATATCAATTACAAAATAAATAATTAGTCAGACAAATATAATATTAATAATTTACTTTTAATAAAAAAAATAATCTTATAAAAAGAAGTAAAAATTTATAAACAAAAAATTATTATTTAGTAATAAATTTTTCATTGATTTTGAATCATTTTAGGTTTTGTAATTATATTATAATTTATATCTATCATATTAATAATAGTTTATTATTTTATTTTTTGATAATTGATATCATATCTATCAATAAAATTATTTATAATTAGTTTATATTATATATAATTAAAATGGTTATTATTACTATATATTTTATTCACAATTTAAAAAAATTTTAAAACTATTATATTTTTAAAAGTTATAACCTTTGAAAATGTGAAAAAATAACAAAAATAATTTTTTTGTTATTTCATTGTTTAAATAAATCCTATAAACTACTAAATGCCTAAATACTTAAATCAATAAATCCTAAATCTAGAAAACCCGAATTAGATAAATCATTTTAAACCGGTATTCCCTAAATAATAAATAATAAATCTCAATATTATTTTTTTATTTATAATTTAAAATATTAATCTTACTTATTTATTCATTTATTTTTATATAATTATTAATTACAGAATAAATTGAGTTAGACAAATATAATTTATATAATTATTTATCATCAAAAAAATATAGATAAACTTTTTAAAAGAAAAAAATTCAAAACAAAAAAATATTATATAGTAATATATTTTGCTTTATTTCTGAATCATTTTAGGTATTGTAATTATATTTAAATTGATATCTATATTATTAATAATAGATTATTAATTTATTCTTTGATCATTATTAGAATATTTACCAATAAAAATATTTTTATTGAATTTATATGATGTATAAATATAATGATTATTATAACTAAATATAGTATTAACTTTTGAAAACAATTTAAAATATATTATATTTTAGAAGGTTATAACCTTCGAAAATATCAAAAAATAAAAAAAATAAATCTTTGATATTATTTTTAATAACACCTATAAACCACTAAATGCATACACAGTTAAATCAGTAAACTCCTAAACCTCGTAATGGCAAAATACATAAACCATTAAACCACTAATATACTACTTAATAATTAATAAAACTAATTTTTAATTCTATTTATTATAATTTTAAATATTCATTTTAAATTATTTATTAGTATATTTTTATAGAAATATTTATTATAAAATAAATTATGAGTGAGACAAATATAATTTAAAAAATATAATGCTTATAAAAGAAGTAAAAATTTAAAAATTAAAAATTGTTATCAGAAATATATTTTACAATAATTTTGAATCAATTTGGGTTTTGTAAATATTTTTTAATTAATATCTATCTTAATATCAATAGTTTATAAATTTAATTTTGATCATTGTTATAATATATAACAATAAAATTGTTTATTGAATTTATATGATATATAATTATTAATATTATTAAAACTAAGTATTGTATTCACATTTCAAAAAATTTTAAATATTATTATATTTTCAAAGGTTATAAACTATGAAAATGAAATAAAATTATAGATTTTTTTTTAATATTTTATTTTTTTAAATAAAATGTATTAACCACTAAAAGCCTAAAAACATAATTTGCTAAAATCCTAAATGAAAAAACCTCAAAATACTTAAACCATTAAACTGGTATATAGTAATAATAAATCATAAATCTCATTTTAAATTATATACAGTATAATTTTAAATTTTTATTTTAATTATATATCATTTATTTTAATAGTAATATTAATTACAAAATAAATTATTAGTGAGACAAATCTTATTTAAATTAGAACAGTATCCCTAAATAATAAATAATAAATCTCATTTTTATCATTATAATTTTAAATATTCATTTTAATTATTTATTTGTTTATTTATATTAATTACAAAATAAATTGAGCTAGACAAATAATTTATATAAATTATTGTCCATCAAAAAATTATAGATAAACTTTTTAAAAGAAAAAAATTTCAAAACAAAAAATTATTATATAGTAATATATTTTGCTTTGCTTCTGAATCAATTTAGGTTTTGTAATTATATTTTAATTAATATCTATATTATTAAAAATAGATAATTAATTTATTTTCTGATCATTATTAGAATATTTATCAATAAAATTGTTTATATTGAATTTACATGATATATAATTATAAAGATTATTATAACTAAATATTATATTTACATTTGAAAATAATTTAAAAATTATTATATTTTTAAAGATTATCATCTTTGAAAATGAGATAAAATCACATAAATAAATTTTATGTTATTTTATTGTTTATATAAAACATATAAACTACTAAATGCCTAAAAGCTTAAATAATTAAACTCCTTAACCACAAAACCCCAAAACGTTTAAATACTTAAACATTTAAACCATCTTTAAAGGTTTAAGTATTTATAAATAATATATAAATATCTATCAATAAATAATAGTTTATTAATTTATTTGTTGATAATTATTATATTTATCTTTATATTTATATTTAGTTTATTGATACCTATCAATAAAATTTTTTATTTTTAATTTACATGATATATAATTATCAAGTTTATTATAAATAAATATTGTATTCACATTTGAAAAAAATTTAAAAATTATTACATTTATAAATGATATAACCTTGAAAATTGATAAAAAATTTGAAAAATAATTTTTTTGTTATTTCATTTTTTAAATAAAATATATAAACTACTAAATACCTAAACACTACAATTACAAAACTCCTAAACTTTTAAATACTTAAACCATTAAACAGGCATACCCTAAATAATTAATCATAAATCCCATTTTTATTTGTATTTATTATAATTTCAATATTCATTTTAATTATTTATTAGTTTATTTTTATAGAAATATTAATTACAAAATAAATTATGAATGAGACATATATAATTTAAATAATTTATCTTCATTAAAAAAAATTTATAAGCTTATAAAAAGAATCAAAAATTTAAAAATAAAAAATTATTATTTAGTATTATATTTACTTTGAATTTGAATCATTTTAGGTTTTGCAAATATATTTTAATTAATATTTATCTTGTTAATAATAGTTTATTAATCTATTTTATGATCAGTATAATAATATTGATCAATAAAACTATTTATATTGAATTTACATGAAATTTAATTTTTATGATTATTATAATTTAATTTTATATTAACATTTGAAAAAAAATTAAAAATTATAATATTTTCAATGGTTATAACCTTGAAAATGAAAAAAAATCATAACAATAATTTTTTTTTATTTAATTATTTAAATAAAATGAATAAACCACAAAATACCTAAATACTTAAATTACTAAACTCCTAAACCCCGATACTGCTGCACCACACACACATAGCGACGGACCACAGTACACACGTGCAAATATTCTTGTCCATTTTGGTGCAGCATTTAGAGGGGCCAACAAGTCCTGGAAGTAGACAAAAGTATGGGCCACCAGCTTGTAAATGGCTCCACAAGCAAGCCAGAATGATAACATTCAGAAAACTGACGAGACCAAGCAAAGTGGTCGAGAGTAAACCCATTAGTAGCTAGGAGTGGGTCCCACTAGCACTAACAGGCAGCATAGAGAGCCACCCAATCATCACCAAACAGGAGTAGCGGGTAATCAATGATTAATTGGAGAGGCACAAAAATCCGAAGCAAGACCAAGCAGGGCCAGTAAGCAATGGAGTCCATAACAGCCACATGGGAGTGAAAGATTCAAACTTGTAGTTTATGTTTGTAGTCTTATTTGTATTTTGGACATTGTATGCACCATGTACTTGTAGAGATGGATCATGACATACTCACTCACACAATCATGTCTGTTCTCTATGTAGCATGCAATGAGGGCAACTGGACCCATGAGTATCTCTAAGTGGGGCCCACTATACATTTTGTAAATACACATTAGGCGATGCTACACTCTCGGGAGCAGAAGACCCATCTTTATAGCATTTTTTAATTTTACTTGTATTCTATCTTGGTTGTACGCATAGATAATTATACTATGAGATGGACCTAATCACACTTGTACACCGATGCATGCATATTTTTTGATATTTTGTCGGTGCAACATACAACCAGTTCTTGGAGCTCGAGTAGGAAGCATTCTAACCCAAGAGATACTTTTTTGAGAATCATTGGAGCAAAAGAATGTGGAATTCAGAGGTAAGAATTAATTGACAAAGTGCCGTAGATATGGACTTGTGGATTTATGGGTATTCTATTTTACATGTATTCCATTGCATAACAATGACATAGGAAAATGCTTGATGTTGCATGTCACACACATGCACAATCTTATATTTGCATAGTTTTAATATGGTGCATCATTCAGGTTCCTCCAAAAGGCTTTGAAAAATCCGAATGGAAAGGACGCAATGCGCATAATGACTCAATGCCAACTCTAAAGTCCCGGAATGCCTGGTCATTTTAGTTGTATTCGTATGCTTGGAATTATTAGGCATTATGTTTTTTATGTATTTTATGCATAGAATATTTAAGGTGCATAGGATTTGGTGGGCTGGCCTAAATTAGTCAGCTTTTTAGTCTCTTGTAAGTTGTGTGACTAAAGGGGTGAGTTATGGATTCAGTTTCTTTCTTGCATTAGATTTTTGTAGCATTTGCAATGGACATGATTGTATATTTTGTCTCGGGAACACAAAATCATACCGATGAGAATATGCCATAACTTGTGTCTCTCTGTTGAACATATTGTTATGGCTCTAAGAATGATCATGAATACATATTTAATCACTATAATACTGGGTCATAGTATTGGATATGACCATAGCTTGTGGATTTTATCTTTATTTTGCAAAGTCATTGCACTCGGAATGATTGTAACTTTGGACATTCCTCAAGAGCAAAAGTCATGACCCTAGAAATAGTTAAAGCTTGAGTACTACTCTTTATAACTTTTTATAGCTAAAAATCTTGGGATTGGAAATATCACCATGTCTTTTTCCTTTGATTTGTGACCTCAAGTGTCAAAATGCAATACTAATATTTTGAGCAGTGATTAAAACCTTTTATACATTTGAATATGATTCATTTAAACCTTTTTGGGTATTGTGAGCTTGTAAACAAAACTCGTTTAATATAAAAAGAAATAAATGATACTTTACATATCCATGAGGATATAAAAAAGGGGCTTAGACATGCCAATAAAATAAATTTTTTGATTCTTGATTGAAAGAGAGCCCATACTTCTTGCCGTGCTCAAACCTCCACGGGGCTAGTTTGTTCTAATAGGCTACAAGGTCATTATTTTTTTAGAGGTGAACTATGTTTTAAAAAAATTGCTTTGAGTGTGTGCATGAGAGATATTTTAGAAGAAATTATATAATCAATATAAATAGCATTCTCAACAACTTGCTATTTCAACACATAGGTGTACAACTTTGGTTTAGTCTATTAGCGTACATGAGTCAAATTACCTTTGATAGCCGAGTGATTCAACATCAAATATGATGAGACATAATAGATATAAAGTAAAAGCTTTTATTATTTTGGTTAGAGCTTTAGCAATCATTCTAGAGTTGAGAGAGGAACAAAATAAATTATTTTAATTATTCAGTATAATTTAAATTTTTATTTTATTTATTTATCAATTTATTTTTATAGAAATATTAATTACAAAAGAAAATATTAGTGAAACCGATCTAATTTAAATTAAACCGTTATATCCTAAATAATAAATAATAAATCTCAATTTTTTTTCATTTTAATTTTAAATATTCAAATTTAATTATTTATTTGTTTATTTTTATATAAATATTAAGTACAAAATAAATTATGAGTTACACAAATATAATTTATATAAATTATTTTTATTCAAAATAATATAGATAAACTTTTTAAAAGAAAAAAAATTTTCAAAACAAAAAATTATTATATAGTAATATATTTCACTTTGCTTCTGAATAATTTTATGTTTTGTAAATATATTTTAATTGAAATCTATCTTATTAATAATAGATTATTAAGTTATTTTTTCATCATTATTAGAATATTTATCAATAAAAATGGTTATATTGAATTTATATGATATATAAATATAATGATTATTATAACTAAATATTCTATTCACTTTTGAAAAAAATTTTAAAATTATTATATTTTCAAAGGTACCTTTGAAAATGTGAAAATATAAAAAAAATAAATTTTTTGTTATTTCATTTTTTAAATAAAAACTATAGATCATTAATTCCTTACTTACTTAAATCAGTAAGCTCATAAATCCCGAAACTCGTGAATACATAAACCTTTTAACACCTATATACTACTTAATAAAAAATAAATCTCATTTTTATTTCTATTTATTATAATTTTAAATATTCATTTTAATTATTTATAGTTTAATTTTTTAGGTAAATTAATTACAAAATAAATTTCGAGTGAGACAAATATTATTTAAATAATTTATTTTAATAAAAAAAATATAAGCTTATAAAAAGAAGGCAAATTTTAAAAATAAAATATTATTATTTAGTAATATATTTTGATTTGATTTTGAATCATTTTATGTTATTTAAATATATTTTAATTAATATTTATATTATTAATAATAGTTTATTAATTTAATTTTTGATCTTTATTATAATATCTATCTTTAAAATTATTTATATTGAATTTATATGATATATAATTTGTAAGATTAATATAATTATACATGGTATTCACATTTCGAAATATTTTAAAAATTATTTTATTTTCAAAGGTTATAACCTTTGAAAATCAGAAAAAATAAAAAATAGAATTTTAAATTTTTATTATATAAATAAAACCTATAAAGCACTAAATAATAAAACCATTAAACTGGGATACCATATACAATAAATCATAAATATCATTTTAATTTCTATTCTTTATAATTTTAAATATTCATTTTAATTATTTATTAGTTTATTTTTTATAGAAATATCAATCACAAAATAAATAATGAGTAAGACCAATATAATTTTAATAATTTATTTTTAATCAAAAAAAATAAGCTTATATAAAGAAGTAATAATTTAAAAACAAAAAATTATTATTTAGTAATATATTTTACTTAGATTTTCAATCATTATATATAGGGTTTGCAATTATATTTTAATTGCGATCAATATTATTAATAACAGTTTATTAATTTATTATTTGATCATTTTTATAATATCGAACAATAAAATTACTTATATTCAATTAAAATGTCTTATAATTATTAAGTTATTATAATTAAATATTATATTTACATTTGAAAATATTTAAAAATTATTATATTTGCAAAGGTTATAACCTTCAAAAATGATAAAAAATAACAAAAATAATTTTTTATTATTTTATTATTTAAATAACACTTATAAACCACTAAATGACTAAACATTTAAATCTCTAGACTCCAAAAGCCCAAAACCCCCTAAATACTTAACCCATAAACCTATATAACCTAAATAATAAATAATAAATCTCATTTTTATTTATATTCATTATAATTTTAAATATTCATTTTAATTATTTTTTAGTTTATTTTTATAGAAATATTAATTACAAAATAAATAATGAGTGAGACAGATATAATTTAAATAAATTATTTTTTTCTGAAAAAAAGATATAAGCTTATAAAAATAAACAAAATTTCAAAAATTTAAATTTTTATTTAGTAATATAATTTACTTTGATTTTGAATTATTTTGGGTTCTGCAAATATATTTTAATTAATATCTATATTATTAATAATAGTTTTTCAGTTATTTTTTGATCATTATTATAATATATATTAATACATTTTTTATATTGAATCTACAACAAATATAATTATTAAGATTATTATAACTAAGTATTGTATTTATATTTTAGAACTATTAAAAAATTATTATATTTTTAAGGTCATAACCTTTGAAAATCACGAAAATTCATAAAAATAATTTTTTTTGTTATTTCATAGATTAAATAAAACCTATAAACACGAAAATGTGTAAACATATAAATCAATAAACTCCTTAACCCGAAAACCACAAAAACTTAAACAATTAAAAATTTATAGCCTAAATAGTAAATCATAAATCTCATTTTTATTAGTATTTATTATAATTTTTAATATACATTTTAATTATTTATTAGTGTAATTTTATAGAAATATAAATTAAAAAATAACTTATTAGTGAGACAAATATAATTTAAATAATTTATTTTTCATCAAAAAATATATAGGCTTATAAATGGATACAAAAATTTAAAAATAATATTTAGTAAAATATTTTAATTTGATTTTGAGTCATTTTAGGTTTTGTAAATATATTTTAAACAATATTTATCTTATTAATAATTGGTTATTACTTTTTTATGATCATTATTATAATAAATATCAATAAAATAGTTTATATTGAATTTATATTATATATAATTATTATGATTATTATGACTTCATATTATATTCACTTTTCAAAAAAAAATTTAAAAATTATTATATTTTCAAAAGTTATAACCATCAAAAAATCAGAAAAAATAACAAAAATAAATTTTTAGTTTTTTTATTTTTTATATAAAACCTATAAACCACTAAATGACTAAATACTAAGATGACTAAACTCCTAAACCCCGAAGCCCATAAATACTTAAAACATTAAATTAGTATAGTCTAAATAATAAATAATAAATCATAAATCTCAGTTTTATTAGTATTCATTATAATTTTAAATATTCATTTTAATTATTTATCAGTTTATTTTTATAGAAATATTAATTACAAAATAAATTATTCGTGCGACATATATAATTTAAATAATTTATTTTTCATCAAATAAAATAAATATAAAAACAAGCACAATTTTAAAAATAAAAAATTATTATTTAATAATATATCTTATTTTGATTTTGAATCAATTTAGATTATACAATATAATATTTATTTATATTATTTTTATAAATACAAATTTATTAATTTATTAATTGATCATTATTATAATATCTATCAATAAAATTATTTATATTGAGTTCACATTATATAAAATTAAAATTATTATATTTTCAAAGGTTACAACCTTCAAAAATTAAAAAAAAATCAAAAAATTAAATTTTTTATTTTTTCATTCTTTAAATAAAAACTATAAATCACTAAAGGTCTAAACAATTAAATCACTAAACTCGTAAACCACACAACACCTAAATACTTTAACCATTAAACCGGTATATTCTGAATACTAATAATAAATCTTAATTTTATTTGTATTCATTATAATTTTAAATATTCATTTTAATTATTTAGTAGTTTATTATTATAGAATTATAAATCACAAAATAAATTATGAGTAAGAAAAATATAATTTTAATAATTTATTTTTAATAACAAAAATATAAACTTATAAAAAAAGCAAAACATTAAAAAAAATTATTATTTTAGTAATATATTTTACTTTGATATTAATCAATTTAGATTTTGCAAATAATTTTTAAATAATAACTATTTTATTAATAATAGTTTATTAATTTTTAATATCATAATTATAATATCTAGCAATATAATTATTTAAATTGAATTTAAATGAATTATAATTATTAAGATTATTATAAATAAATATTATATTTACATTTGAAAAAATTTAAAAATTATTATATTTACTAAGGACATAATCTTCAAAAATTAAAAAAAAATAATGAAAATAAATTTTTTGCTATATGATTGTTTAAATATAACTTATAAACCATAAATTTCTAAACACTTGAACATATAAACTCCTAAACACAAAAGCCCCTAAATACGTAAACCTTTAAACTCATAAACCTTAAATATAATTTAAATAATTAATTAAATATTAATTACAAAATAAATTATGAGTGATACAAATATAATTTAAATAATTTATTTTTCATCAAAAAAACATATATGCTTATAAAAAGAAGCAAAAACTAAAAAAAAAAATTTAGTAATAAACTTTACTTGGATTTTGAATAAATTTAGGTTTTTCAATTATATTTTAATTTATATCCATCATAATAATAATAAGATATTAATTTATTTTTTTATAATTGATATCATATTTATCAATAAAATTATTTATATTTAGTTTATATTGTATATAATTATACTGATTATTATTACTAAATATTGTATTCACATTTTTAAAAATCTTTGAAAATGTGAAAAAATATCAAAAATTTTTTTTGTTATTTCATTGTTTAAACAAAACCAATAAACCACTAAATGCCTAAAAACATAAATCGCTAAAGTCCTAAACGACAAAAAATTTAAATAATTAAAATATTAAACTGGTATACATTAATAATAATTCATAAATCTCATTTTAATTTTTATTCAATATAATTTTATATTTTTTTTAATTATTTATCAGTTTATTTTTAATGAAATATTAATTACAAAAAAAATTATTAGTGAGACATATATAAATAAAATTAAACAGGTATACCATAAATAATAAATAATAAATAATAAATCTCATTTTTTTTCATTATAATTTTAAATATTCATTTTAATTATTTATTTGTTTATTTTTATATAAATATTAATTAAAAAATAAATTATGAGTTAGACAAATGTAATATATATAAATTATTTTTCATCAAAAAAATATAGATAAACTTATTAAAAGAAAAAAAAAATTAAAAATAATAAATTATTATATAATAATTTAATTTGCTATGCTTCTTAATCTTTATTGGTTTTATAATTATTTTTTAATTGATATCTATCTTATTAATAATAGATTATTAATTTATTTTGTGATCATTATTAAAATATTTATCAATAAATTTGTTTATATTGAATTTATAACATATTTAAATATAATGATTATTATAACTAAATATTGAATTCACTTTTGAAAAAAATTTTAAAATTATTATACCTTTATAAATGTGAAAAAATAAAAAATATATATTTTTTTGATATTTCATTCTTTAAATAAAACCTATAAACCACTAAATGCCTAAACACTTAATTCAATAACTCCTAAATCTCTAAAACCCTAAATAATAAATAAAAATCCTTTTAAACCGGTGACCCTAAATAATAAATAATAAATCTCAATATTATTTTTTTCATTATAATTTTAAATATTCATTTTAATTTTTTATTTGTTTATTTTTATATAAATATTAATTACAAAATAAATTATGAGTTAGACAAATATAATTTATATAAATTATTTTTCATCGAAAAATATAGATAAACTTATAAAAAGAATAAAAAATTTAAAAACTAAAATTTCTTATATAGTAATATATTTTGAACTCCTTCTGAATCATTTTAGATTTTGTAATTATATTTTAATTTATATCTATCTTATTAATAATTGTTTCTTAATTTATTTTTCAATCATTATTAGAATATTAATCAATAAAATTGTTTATATTGAATTTATATGATATATAAATATAATGATTATTATAACTAAATATAGAATTCACTTTTGAAAAAAATTTAAAAATTATTATATTTTCAAGGTTATAACCTTTGGAAATATGAAAAAATAATAAAAATAAATTTTATGTTATTTTATTTTTTAAATAAAACTTATAAACCACTAAATGCATACATAGTTAGATCAGTAAACTTTTAAACCTCGTAATGCCTAAATACATAAACCATTAAACCGCTATATACTACTTAATAAATTGAATTTATATTTCAATTTATTATTATTTTATATATTAATTTTAATTATTTATTATTTTATTTTTATAGAAATATTTATTACAAAATAAATTATGAGTGCAACAAATATAATTTAAATAATTTATTTTTAATCAAAAAAAATATATACGCTTATAAAAGAAGTAAAAATTTAAAAAGTAAAAATTATTATCCAATAATATATTTTACTTTAATTTTGAATCAATTTGGGTTTTGTAAATATTTTTTAATTAATATCTATCTTATTATTATTAGTTTATTAATTTAATTTTTGATCATTATTATAATATCTATCAATTAAATTATTTATATTGAATTTATATCATATATAATTATTAATATTATTATAACTAAATATTATATTCACATTTCAAAAAATTATAAATATTAATTTATTTTTTATCGTTATAACCTTTGAAAATCAAAAAAAATTTAAAATTTTTTTTTATTTTTATTATATAAATAAAACCTATAAACCACTAAATACGTAAAAACATAAATTGATAAACTCCTAAACGACAAAACCCCTATATAATCAAACCATTAAAAAGGTATACCACATATAATAAATCATAAATCTCATTTTAATTTGTATTCATTATAATTTTAAATATTGATTTTAATTATTTATTAGTTTAATTTTTATAGAAATATTAATTAAAAAATAAATAATGAGTTAGACAAATATAATTATAATAATTAATTTTTAATAAAAAAAAAATATAAGCTTATAAAAAGAAGTAAAAATTTAAAAACAAAAAAGTATTATTTAATAATATATTTTACTCTGATTTTGAATCATTATATATAGGTTTTGCAAATATATTTTAATTGCTATCAATCTTATTAATAAAAATTTATTAATTTATTATTTAATCATTTTTATAATATATAGCAATAAAATTACTTATATTCAATTTAAATGTCTTATAATTATTAAGATTATTTTATTATTTAAATAAAACTTATAAACCACTAAATGCCTAAACAAATAAATCTCTAGACTCCTAAACCCCAAAACCCCCTAAATACTTAAACCATTAAATCTATATAACCTTAATAAAAAATAATATATATCATTTTTATTTGTATTCATTATAATTTTAAATATTTATTTTACTTATTTTTTAGTTTATTTTTATAGAAATATTAATTACAAATTAAAGAATGAGTGAGACATATATAATTTAAATAAATTATTTTTTATGAAGAAAAAATAAGCTTATAAAAATTAAACAAAATTTCAAAAATTTAAAATTTTTTATGTAATATAATATACTTTGATTTTGAATTATTTTGGTTTATGTAAATATATTTTAATTAATATCTATCTTAAACAATTAATATTGTATTCATATTTTATAATTATTAAAAAATTATTATATTTTCAAAGGTTATAACATTTGAAAATCATGAAAATTCATAAAAATAATTTTTTTGGTATTTCTTTGATTAAATAAAACTTATAAATACCTAAATGTGTAAACATATAAATCAATAAACTCATTATCCCCAAAACCACAAAAAACTTAAACAATTAAAAAGTTATACACTAAATAATAAATCATAAATCTCATTTTTATTAGTATTCATTATAATTTTTAATATACATTTTATTTATTTATTAGTTTATTTTTATAGAAATATAAATTAAAAAATAAATTATTAGTGAGACAAATATAATTTAAATATTTTATTTTTCATCAAAAAATATATAAGCTTATAAATGGATACAAAAATTTTAAAATTTAAAATTAATATTTCGTAAAATATTTCACTTTGATTTTGAAACATTTTAGGTTTTGCAAATATATTTTAAACAATATTTATCTTATTAATAATTGTTTATTTCATTTATATGATCATTATTATAATATATATCAATAAAATAATTTATATTGAATTTATTTGATATATAATTATTATGATTATTATAACTTCATAGTATATTCACTTTTCAAAAAAAAATTATAAATTATTATATTTTCAAAGGTTATAACCTTCAAAAATGCGAAAAAATAACAAAAATAAATTTTTTGTTATTTTATTTTTTATATAAAACCTATAAACCACTAAATGACTAAATTCTAAAATGACTAAACTCCTAAACCCCAAAGCCCATAAATACTTAAAACATTAAATTAGTATAGTCCAAATAATAAATCATAAATCTAATTTTTATAAGTATTCATTATAATTTTAAATATTCACCTTACTTATTTATCAGTTTATTTTTATAGAAATATTAATTACAAAATAAATTATTAATGCGACATATATAGTTTAAATAATTTATTTTTAATTAAAAAAAATGCTTATAAAAAAAGGTAAATTTTTAAAAATAAATAATTATTATTTATTAATATAGCTTATTTTGATTTTGAATCATTTTAGATTTTACAATTTAATTTTAATTTATATAATTCTTATAAATACTAGTTTATTAATTTATTTATTGATCATTTTATAATATTTATCAATAAAATTATTTATATTGAGTTTACATTATATATAATTATTAAGATTATTATAACTAAATATTATATTCACATTTAAAAAAAATTAAAAATTATTATATTTTCAAAGTTTATAACGTTCAAAAATTAAAAAAAATCAAAAAATTAAATTTTTTGTTTTTTCATTCTTTAAATAAAAACTATAAATCACTAAAGGTCTAAACAATTAAATCACTATACTCCTAAACCACAAAATACCTAAATACTTGAACCATTAAACCGGTATATCCTAAATAATAAATAATAAATCTCAATTTTATTTGTATTCATTATAATTTTAAAAATTCATTCTATTATTTATTAGTTTATTATTATAGAATTATAAATTACAAAATAAATAATGAGTAAGACAAATATAATTTAAATAATTTATTTTTAATAACAAAAATATAAACTTATAAAAAAAGCAAAACATTAAAAAAATTATTATTTAGTAATTTATTTTACTTTGATTTGAATAAATTTAGATTTTTCAAATACTTTTTAAATAATAACTATTTTTTAATAATAGTTTATTAATTTATTTTTTGATCATTATTATAATATCTAGCAATGTAATTATTTATATTGAATTTAAATGACTTATATTTATGAAGATTCTTATAAATAAATATTCTATTTACATTTGAAAAAAAATTAAAAATTATTATATTTTCAAAGGATATAACCTACAAAAATTAGAAAAGATAAAAAAAATAAATTTTATGTTAAATCATTGTTTAAATAAAACTTATAAACCACTAAATCCCTAAACACTTTGCTGTATATGTAATTTGTTTTAACTTAATAATCTGTTTTAATATTTTCAAGTAAGTGCAGGAAATGAAATATTAAAAGCTCGGGGATGCAGCAGTAGCACAATAACGTAGGTCCCGCTGTCCGGTCAGCGGGCCGAAATTTTTGGAGCAGAGCCTGGCCCGGTCCATGATCCAACCCGCTTCGGTTAAATGAACCGGCTGTTTATTTTTTGTATAAAAACATTTGTATTTATTTTTCGGGTGGCTATTTTTTTGACTCGGTTGAACCATTCATCATCACTTCTCCTCTCTCTGCGCGATTTTTCGTGACTGCCGTGCTGCATACTATAAGACATACATTTCTTGGTTTTAATCTGTAACGCATAAGCGTTTTCTGGTGGAGGTAGCTAGTCATACTGAGCGACTAGCGAACCACGTTATTTGCTGTGTTGTTTTTTCTCGTTTTGATTCTGTCGTGGATGTTTGTGGATTGGGATATATATATTGCTCGTTTCTGTGTTGTTTCTGTATTTTCTGTTCTTAATCTCACTACCCGTGGAAGCGCGATTACCCAACACACTTAAATCACTAAACTCCTTAACACAAAAGACCCTAAATACTTAAACTTTTAAACTCGTAAACTTAATTATAATTTAAATAATTTATTAAAATATTAATTACAAAACAAATTATGAGTGATATAAATTTAATTTAAATAATTTAATTTTCATCAAAAAAATATATAACCTTATAAAAAGAAGCAAAAAGTAAATAACAAAAATTATTATTTAGTAATAAATTTTACTTTGATTTTGAATAATTTTAGTTTTTGCAATTATATTTTAATTTATATCTATCATATTAATAAAAGCATATTAATTTATTTTTGATAATTGATTTAATATCTATCAATAAAATTTTTTATATTTTGTTTAGATTATATATAATTATAATGATTATTATTACAAAATATTGTATTCACATTTTTATAAATTTTAAAATTATTATATTTTCAAAGGTTATAACCTTTGAAAATGTGAGAAAATATCAAAAATAATTTTTTTGTTATTTCATTGTTTAAATAAACCCTATAAACCACTAAATGTCTAAACACTTAAATCAATAACTCCTAAATCTCTAAGACCCTAAAAACAGAATCCTTTTAAACTAGTATAACCTAATTAATAAATAATAAATCTCGATATTATTATTTTCATTATACTTTAAAATATTCATTTAAATTATTTATTCGTTTATTTTTTATATAAATATTAATTACAAAATAAATTTTAGTTAGACAAATATAATTTATATAAATTATTTTTAATCGAAAAATATAAATAAACTGATAAAAAGAATAAAAATTTAAAAACTAAAATTTATTATATAGTAATATATTTTGCTCTACTTCTGAATCATTTTAAATTTAGTAATTATATTTTAATTGATATCTATCTTATTAATAATTATTTATTAATTTATTTTTTGCTCATAATTAGAATATTTATCAATAAAATTGTTTAAATTGAATTTATATGATATATAATATAATGATTATTATAACTAAATATTGAATTCACTTTTGAAAAAAATTTAAAAATTATTATATTTTCAATGGTTATAAATTTTGGAAATATGAAAAAATAATAAAAATAAATTTTATGTTATTTTATTTTTTAAATAAAACATATAAACCACTAAATGCATACAGAGTTATATCAATAAACTTCTAAACCCCATAATGCCTAAATACATAAACCATTAAACCGCTATATGCTACTTAATAATTAATAAATTGAAGGTTATAACCTTTGAAAATATAATAATTTTTAAATTTTTTTTAAAATGTAAATATAATATTTAGTTATAATAACTTAATAATTATAAGACATTTTAATTGAATATAAGTAATTTTATTGTTCGATATTATAAAATTGATCAAATAATAAATTAATAAATTATTCTTAATAAGATTGATAGCAATTAAAATATAATTACAAAACCTATATATAATGATTCAAAATCAAAGTAAAATATATTATAAATAATAATTTTTTGTTGTTAAATTTTTACTTCTTTTTATAAGCTTATATTTTTTTTGATTAAAAATAAATTATTAAAATTATAGTTTTCTCACTAATTATTTATTATGTAATTAATATTTCTATAAAAAATAAACTAATAAATAATTAAAATGAATATTTAAAATTATAATGAATACAAATCAAAATGAGATTTATGATTTATTATATGTGGTATACTGGTTTAATGGTTTGATTATTTTCAAAGGTTATAACCTTTAAAAATAAAATAATTTTTAAAATTTTTAGAAAAGTGAATACTAAGATTAATTATATTAATCATACTAATTATATATCATATAAATTCAATATATACAATTTTAATGATAGATATTATAATAATGATCAAAAATTAATTTAATAAACTATTATTAATAATATAAATATTAATTAAAATATATTTACATAACACAAAATGATTCGAAATCAAATCAAAATATATTACTAAATAATAATATTTAATTTTTAAATTTGTCCTTCTTTTTATAAGTTTATATTTTTTTTGATAAAAAATAAATTATTTAAATAATATTTGTCTTACACGAAATTTATTTTGTAATTAATTTATCTAAATAAGTAAACTATAAAAAATTAAAATGAATATTTAAAATTATAATAAATAGAAATAAAAATGAGATTAATTATTTATTAAGTACTATATAAATGTTAAAATGTTTATGTATTTAGGGGTTTCGGGGTTTATGAGCTTACAATTTAAGTAAGAAATCATTTAATGGTCTATAGGTTTAATTTAAAAAATAAAATAACTAAAAATTTATTTTTATTATTTTGTCTCATTTTTTAAGATTATGACCTTTGAAAATATAATAATTTTTAAATTTTTTTCAAAAGTGAATACAATATTTATTTATAATAATCATAATAATTATATTTCATATAAATTCAATATAAATAATTTTATTGATAGATATTTACTTATCAAAAAATAGATTAAAAATCTAATATGAATAAGATTGATATTACTTAAAATATAATATCAAAACCTAAAATGCTTCAAAATCAAAGCAAAATATATTACTTAATAAAAATTATTTTTTTTTAAATTTGTATTCTATTTATAAGCTTATCTATTTTTTGATGAAAACTGATTTTTATAAATTATATTTTTAACAACATATATATATTTATAATTAATATATATATAAATAAAAAATTAAAGAATCAAAATAAATTTTTTAAATTATATTGAAAACAAATAAAAATGAGATTTATTAATTATTATTTAGGGTATTCCGGTTTAAAGGATTATCTATATAGGGGTATCTGGATTTTTAGTTTAGTGATTTACGTGTTTAGGCATTTAGTGGTTTGTAGGTTTTATTTAAACAATAAAATAACAAAAAAAAATATTTTTTTTTATTTTTTCACATGTTAAAAGATTATAATCTTTGAAAATATAATAATTTTTTTCAAAAGTGAATATAATATTTAGTTATAATAATTATTAAATATATATATCATATAAATTCAATATATACATTTTTATTGATAAATATTATAATAATGATAAAAAAATAATTTAATAATCTATTATTAATAAGTTAGAATTAAATTAAAATATAATTACAAAACCTAAAATGATTCAGAAGAAAACCAAAATATATTACTATATAAAAATTATATGTTTTAAATTTTTTTTTCTTTTAAAAAGTTTATCAATAATTTTTTGATGAATAATAATTTATATAAATTATTTTTGTCTAACTCAATTTATTTTGTAATTAATATTTATATATAAATAAAAAAATAAATAATTAAAATGAATATTTAAAATTATAATGAAAAAAAAATAAGGTTTATTATTTATTATTTAGGGATACCGGTTTAATTTAAATTAGATTTGTCTCACTTATAATTTATTTTGAAATTAATATTTTTATAAAATAAATTGATAAATAATTAAAATAAAAATTTAAAAGTATACTGAATAAAAATTAAAATGAGATTTATGATATATTATTAATGTATACTAGTTTAATGATTTAAGTATTTACAGGTTTTGTCATTAGGAGTTTAGCGATTTATGTTTTTAGGCTTTTAGTGGTCTATAGGTTTTATTTAAAAAAATAAAATAACAAAAAAAATTCCTATAATTTTTTATCATTTTCATAGGTTTTAACATTTCAAAATATATTAAAATTTAAAATTTTTTGAAATTTTAAAACAATATTTTGTTATAATAATATTAATAATTATATATCATATAAATTTAATATAAATAATTTTATTGATAGATATTATAATAATGATCAAAAATTAAATTTATAAACTATTAATATTAAGATAGATATTAATTAAAAAATATTTACAAAACCCAAATTGATTCAAAATTCAAGTAACTTAAATTACTTTATAATAAAATTTAATTTTTAAATTTATACTTCTTTTATAAGCATATATTTATATTATGTAAATCATATATTATTTAAATTATATTTGTCTCACTCATAATTTCTTTTGTAATATATATTTCTAAATAAATACACTAATAAATAATTAAAATGAATATTTAAAAATATAATATTTATTAATGGTTTATGTATTTAGGAATTACGGGGTTTAAGAGTTTGCTGATTTAACTTTATATGCATTTAGTAGGGCTGCTCACGGGATTCGAATATTCGCGACCATACCCGAAGTCTTTTCCCCAAAGAATCGGGACTGAGAAAATCTGTTGACTTTGACTTTTCCCATCACGTTCTCTCACGTATTTTTTCTTTTGTGGTGTTGTGGTTGGGCCGAAAGAGTGATCTGAATGTGTTATAGTCAGTTTTGTAGAGCTTGCTTGTTTGAAATATTTATATGTAATTATACTTAAAATATCATATTAATTAATGGCAATGCAGATGGCACAATCCAGTGGTAAACGAAAAATATAATAAATTGAAGATGATCACATCTCAAATGATCAAAGTACTGGTAAATCCAATCATCAGTTTTTCACGAACCCTCATATTGTTACGGCAGGTTCTTCAAATCCAATTGTAAAAGAAAGTCAAGGTACATCTGAACCTCAATTTAAAATTACATCTAGGCACTCTATGTTGAGGGATTATTTTTCTTTGTTTATGAAGGAAAAGAAGAAATTATTTGTTAGCATATTATCTCATTGTTGTAGAGTTTCATTGACTACCGACGCTTAGACTTGCATTCAATATTTGTCTTATATATGTTTGACTGTTCATTTCATTGATTCTCAATGGAATATGCATAAAAGGCTTTTGAACTTTTGGGTAATTAAAAGTCATTCTGGAGTTAATATTAGAAATGCTATTGAGTTTTGAATGAATGAATGGGGTTTGAGAAAGTTGATGTGCATTACTGTTGACAATGCATCAAATAATGATGTTGTAGTTGAATAATTGCAAAAAAGGCTTGTGAAGAAAAGTGTTGTGCCTTTGAGAGGCGAGCATTTTCATATGAGATGTTGTGCTCATATCATAAACTTAATTGTCAGAGATGACATTGCAGTAGTTGAGGGTGCTATTCAAAAAATTAGAGGTGTGGTAAAATATGTGAGGAGCAGTCCTAAAAGAATTGATATATTTAAGTTATGTGTTGAAGAAGCAAACTTGACATATGGATCTTCATTGCAATTAGATTGTCCTACAAAATGGAATTGATCTTATTTGATGCTACAAACTGAAAAAAGAATTTGATAAGTTGGAGAACAAAGACAAAAGGTTTTTGAAGGAGTTTGGTTAAAACATTCCAACTGAGAGAGACTGAACAAACGCCAAAATTTTGGCTCGTTTCTTGAAAACTTTTTATGAGTTAACTTGTAAATTTTTTGGCTCATAATATTCTATCTCTAGCGTTTATTTTTCTGAGATTATTCGAATTTTGAAAAAAAATGAGCTTTGTTAAAATAGTAGAGATACTATGGTGTCTGAAATGGGGATGAAAATGAGGCATAAATTCGACAAATATTGGGGTTCTCTTCAGTCAACAAATATTATACTTTTTGTAGTAGAAGTGTTGAATCCAAGATATAAGCTCAAATATCTCAAGGTTAAGTACACTTAGCATTATGGAGATAAATTGGCTAAAAATTTGGTCAAAATGTTATAAATGCTTTAAATGAGATGATGGATGATTATAAAGATTTAAATGAAGATGAATTAAAAGAAGATGATTTCTCTTCTACTGTGTTGAAGAAAAATGATGATTTCTTTGATGGTAGTGATACTTATGTTGATGATTTTTTTTGTTGAATTGGAGAAAGAACAAGAAGTTGCAGCTTTGGAAGAGTTGGATATGTACTTGGAGGACAAACTTGAAAAAAATAGAATTGATTTTGATCTTCTAAACTGGTGGAAGGTAAATGAGGTTAGGTATCCTTCTTTGGAAAATGTAGCAAGGGATGTATTGGCTATCCAAGCATCTACTGTGGCCTACGAATCTACATTTACCACTGGGGGGAGAACTTTAGATAAATTTAGGAGTTCTTTAACAACTATTACAGCTGAAGTTCTCATATGTCTACAAGATTGGTTGAGAAGCTCAAACAAACCTATTGAAATTGAAGAATTAGTTCAAGATCTTGATGATAATGAATCAGGTTAGTATATAAATCATGTAAATTTTAATTTCACTTTTACTTATTTTATTCATTCAATTTAATAAAAATATGGTTCAATTACAATTTTCAGAGGGTTCACAAGATCCAAATATTCTTCCAACTATAGATGGCCAACTAAATTTTGAATGGGTGTATAAAATTTTATAAGGTAATATTTTGTTTTTTTATTACTGTTTCATCTTAGAAATTTATGTCTACATGATTAACACGTTTTCATCTTTGGTTGTCCTTCTACAGTGGAGGAAGAAGAGGGAGGAGTTGTAGAAGAGATAATTAATTGGGTTTGGATTTTCGTTGTTGTTTCGGGATGGACCTTTGAAATGATTATTATCATGGTTGTTATTAGTTGTATTTTTTTGTTATATTAAGCTGCCTAATTTTAGTAATTACTTAAGTAGTAATTGCTGCTACCAATGTTTGTAGTCATCTTTAGCTATTCCTTAATATTTTAAGTAATTGTATAAAAAATGTAGTATTGCTATTATGGTTAACTTTTACTCGGCTGAACAAAGCCAACTTGTGAAAAAACAAAGAACCAAATTAAGCACACAACTTGATCCCATATTATTAAATATTTCTATCCTTTTCTGCACATCAAAGCTTTTGACAAGGTAATGGAACACGTTTGTAGTATTCAGCCTATTTGACAAAACAAAATTGGCAATTTGAGTTTGAAAGATACATAACTAAGGAATGATAAATGGTAAAACAAAAGGTTTCGATATGAACTAACTTGGCCGGTTTGAAGAAAATAAATTGAAAAAAAATGTCCTAACTCCGTCCCATCCCAGAACCGTTTTATCCTACCCAAAATCCCTGATCTTCATCCCGTCCTGATATTTTCAACCTATGAAACGGGTCTGGATCTTAAAAAAAAATTTTCGAACTATGGGAATTGACTGGAGATTTGTAATCCCCATCCCGTCCCGTCCCATGAGCACCCCTAGCAATGAGTGGTTTATAGGTTTTATTTAAAAAATAAAATAACAAAAAATTATTTTTATTATTTTTTCATATTTTCAAAGGTTATAACCTTTGAAAATATAATAATTTTTTAATTTTTTTTAAATGTGAATACAATATTTAGTTATACTAATCATTATATTTATATATTATATAAATTCAATATAAACAAATTTATTGATAAATTTTCTAATAATAATCAAAATATAAATTAATAATCCATTAATAATAAGATAAATATTAATTAAATATAATTACAAAACTTAAAATGATTCAGAAGCAAAGAAAAATATATTACTATATAATAATTTTTTGTTTTTGAATTTTTTTTCGTTTAATAAGTTTATCTATATTTTTTGATGAAAAATAATTTATATAAATTATATTTGTCTAACTCATAATTTATTTTGTAATTAATATTTATATATAAATAAACAAATAAATAATTAAAATGAATATTTAAATTATAATAAAAAAAATGTGATTTATTATTTATTATTTAGGGATACAGGTTTAATTTAAATTAGATACGTCTCACTAATAATTTATTTTGTAATTAATATTTCTATAAAAATAAACTGATAAATAATTAAAATATAAATTTAAAATTATACTGAATAAAAATTAAAATGAGATTTAAGATTTATTAATAATGTATACCAGTTTAATAGTTTAAATATTTAGACGTTTTGACGGTAAGTGTTTAGCGATTTATGTTTTTAGGCTTTTAGTGGTTTATAGGTTTTATATAAAAAAAATAAAATAACAAAAAAAATTTCTATAATTTGTTATCATTTTCATAGGTTATAACCTTTGAAAATATAATAATATTTACAATTTTTTGAAATGTGAATATAATATTTAGTTATAATAATATTAATAAAATTATATATCATATAAATTCAATATAAATAATTTTATTGATAGACAATATAATAATGACCAAAAATTAAATTAAGAAACTATTAAAATAAAGATAGATATTAATTAGAAAATATTTACAAAACCCAAATTGATTCAAAATTAAAGTAAAATATATTACTAGATAATAATTATTAATTTTTAAATTTTTACTTCTTTTAGAAAGGTATATTTTTTTATTAAAAATAAATTAATTAAATTATATTTGTCGCACTCATACTTTATTTTGTAATAAATATTTCAATAAAAAAACTAATAAATAATTAAAATGAATATTTAAAATTATAATAAATTGAAATAAAAATTAGATTTATTAATTATTAAGAAGTATATAGTGGTTTAATGGTTTATGTATTTAGGCATTACGTGGTTTAGGAGTTTACTGATTTAATTGTGTATTCATTTAGTGGTTAATAGGTTTTATTAAATAAATAAATGAAAAAAAATTATTTTTATTATTTTTTGATATTTTCAAAGATTCTAAACTTTGAAAATAAAATAATTTTTAAATTTTTTTAAAAAGTGAATAAATATTTATTTATAATAATCATAATAATTATATATCATATAAATTCAAAATACACAATTTTATTGAAATATATTCAAATAATTATCAAAAAATAAATTAAAAATCTATTATGAATAAGATTGATATAACTTAAAATATAATATCAAAACCTAAAATGATTCAGAAGCAAAGAAAAATATTAAACTTAATAATAATTCTTTGTTTTTAAATTTTTATTCTTTTTATAAGCTTCTCTATTTTTTGATGAAGAATAATTTTTATAAATTATATTTTTAAATAATAATTTATTTTATAATTAATATATATATATAATTAAAAAACTAAACAATCGAAATGAATTTTTTAAATTAAAATGAAAACAAATAAAAATGAGATTTATTAATTATTATTTAGGGGATACCCGTTTAAACGATTATCTATATAGGGGTATCGGGATTTTGTAGTTTAGTGATTTAAGTGTTTAGGCATTTAGTGATTTATATGTTTTATTTAAACAATTAAATAAAAAAAAATATTTTTTTTTGTTTTTTCACATGTTCTAAGGTTATAATCTTTGAAAATATAATAATTTTAAAAATTTTTTTAAAGTGAATACAATATTTAGTTATAATAATTATTAAATTTATATATCATATAAATTAAATATAAATATTTTTAGTGATAAATATTCTAATAATGATCAAAAAATAAATTAATAATCTATTATTAATAAGTTAGATATCAATTAAAATATAATTACAAAACCTAAAATGATTCAGAAACAAAGTAAAATATATTACTATATAATACTTTTTTGTTTTAAATATTTTCTTCTTTTAATAAGTTTATCTATATTTTTTGTTGAAAAATAATTTATATAAATTATATTTTTCCTAACTTATAATTTATTTTGTATTTAATATTTATATAAAAATAAACAAATAAATAATTAAAATGAATATTTAAAATTATAATTAAAAAAATAAAAATGAGATTTATTATTTATTATTTAGAATATACCTATTTAAACAATTTATCTATTTAGGGTTTTCGAGATTTAGAAGTTATTGATTTAAATATTTAAGCATTTAATGGTTTATAGAATTTATTTAAACAATGAAATAACAAAAAATGTATTTTTGATATTTTTCAAATTTTCAAATGTCATAACATTTGAAAATATAATAATTTTAAAATTTTTTAAAAATGTGAATATAATATTTAGTAATAATAATTATTATAATATATATATTATAAAATAAATATAAACACTTTTATTGATAAATATTATATCAATTATCAAAAAATAAATTAATAAATTATTATTAATATGATAGATATAAATTAAAATATAATTAAAAAACCTAAAATGATTCAAAATTAAAGTAAAATTTATTACTAAATAATAATTTTTTTTAGATTTTGCATCATTTTATAAGCTTATATTTTTTTTTGATGAAAAATATATTATTTAAATTATATTTGTCACTCATAATTTATTTTGTAATTAATATTTCTATAAATTATTTAAATTAAATTTAAGATTTACGAGTTTAAAGGTTTAGGTATTTAGGGACTTCGGGGTTTAGGAGTTTAGAGATTTATGTATTTAGGCATTTAATGGTTTATAAGTTTTATTTAAACAATGATATAACAAAAATTTTTTTTTGTTATTTTTACTCATTTTGAAGGTTATAACCTTTCAAAATATAACAAATTTTAAATTTTTTTTATTTGTGAATACTATATTTAGTTATAATAATCTTAATATTTATATATCATGTTAATTCAATATAAATAATTATATTGATAGATATTATATTAATGATCAAAAAATAAATTAATAAACTATTATTAATAAGATAGATATTTTTTAAAATATATTTGCAAAACATAAATTTATTCAAAATCAAAGTAAAATATAATACTAAATAATAATTTTTTTGATGTTTTGCTTCTTTTTATAAGTTTATATTTTTTGTTATTAAAAGTAAATTATTTAAATTATATTTTTCTTCCACATAATTTATTTTTAATTTATAATTTTATAAAAATAAACTAAAAAATAATTAAAATGAATATTTAAATTTATAATGAATACAAATAAAATTGAGATTTATTATTTATTATTCAGGATATACTAGTTTAATGGTTTAAGTATTTTGGTGTTTTGGTGTATAGAGATTTAAGTGTTTAGGACTTTAGTGATTTATAGTTTTTATTTAAAGAATGAAAAAATAAAAAATTAATTTTTTTGATTTTTTTTAAAATTTTTGAAGGTTATAACCTTTGAAATTATAATAATTTTTAATTTTTTATAAATGTTAATATAATATTTTGTTATAATATTCTTAATAATTATATATAATGTAAACTCAATATAAATAATTTTATTAATAGATATTATAATAAAGATCAATAAAAAATTAATAAACTATTATTAATAAGAATGATATAAATTAAAATATAATTGCAAAAACTAAAATGATTCGAAATAAAAATAAAATATATTACAAAATAATGAATTTTTGTTTTTAAAATTTTGTCTTTTTTTAAGGATATATATTTTTTTGATAAAAATTAAATTATTTAAATTAGATTTGTCTAACTAATAATTTATTTTGTAATTAATATTTCTATAAAAATAAACTGATAAATAATTAAAATAAAAATTTAAAATTATACTTAATAAAAATTAAAATGAGATTTATGATTTATTATTAATGTATACCAATTTAATACTTAAAATTTTAAGAAGTTTTGTCGTTTAGGAGTTTAGCGATTTATGTTTTTAGGCATTTAGTGGTTTATAGGTTTTATTTATATATTAAAATAACAAAAAAAAATTGAAATTTTTTGTCATTTTCATAGGTAATTTACCTTTGAAGATATAATAATATTTAAAATTTTTTGAAATGTAAATACAATATTTAGTTATAATAATTTTATTAATTATATATCATATAAATTCAATATAAACAATTTTATTGATTGATATTATAATAATGATCAAAAATTAAATTAATAAACTATTAATAATAAGATAGATATTGATTAAAAAATATTTACAAAACCCAAATTGATTCAAAATTAAAGTAAAAAATATTATTGGATAATAATTTTTAATTTTAAAATTTTAACTTCTTTTACAAGCGTATATTTTTTTTTGATTAAAAATAAATTATTTAAATTATATTTGTCACACTCATAATTTATTTTGTAATAATAATTTTCTATAAAAATAAACTCATAAATAATTAAAATAATAATAAATTCAAATAAAAATTAGATTTTTAATTATTAAGTAGCATATAGCGGTTTAATGGTTTATGTATTTAGGCATTACGGGCCTTAGGAGTTTACTGATTTAACTGTGTAAGCATTTAGTGGTTTATAGGTTTTATTTAAAAATTATAATAACAAAATATTTATTATTATTATTTTTTGTTATTTTCAAAGGTGAATTCAATATTTAGTTATAATAATAATTATATTTATATATCATATAAATTCAACATTAAATAATTTTATTGATAAATATTCTAATAATGATCAAAAAATAAAATAATAATCTATTATAAATGAGATAGATATCAATTAAAATATAAAAAAAAATCCTAAAATGATTCAGAAGAAATTAAAATATATTACTATATAATAATTTGTTGTTTTGAAATTTATTTTTCTTTTAAAAAGTTTATTCATATTTTTTTGATGAAAATTAATTTATATAAATTATATTTATCTAACTCATACTTTATTTTTTAATTAATATTTATATAAAAATAAACAAATAATTAATTAAAATGAATATTTACAATTATAATTAAAAAAATAATATAGATATTTAATCTTTATTATTTGGGTATACCAGTCGAATTTAAATTACATCTGTCTCTCTAATAATTTATTTTGTAATTAATCTTTCTATAAAAATAAACTAATAAATAATTAAAATAAAAATTAAAAATTATACTGAATAAAAATTAAAATGAGATTTATGAATTATTATTAATGTATACTAGTTTAATATTTTAAGTATATAGAGGTTTTGTTGTTTATGACTTTAGCAATTTATGTTTTTAGGCATTTAGTTGTTTATAGGTTTTATTAAAACAATAAAATAAAAAAAAATTTATAATTTTTTCTCATTTTCATAGGTTACATTTGAAAATATAATAATATTTAAATTTTTTTGAAATGTGAATACTAACTATAATTATATTAATCTTACTAATTATATATATCATATAAATTCAATATAAACAATTTTAATGATAGATATTATAATAATGATCAAAAATTAAATTAATAATCTATTATTAATAAGATTGATATTAATTAAAAAATATTTACGAAACCTAAATTGATTCCAAATTAAAGTAAAAAATATTACTGGATAATACTTTTTAATTTTTAAAATTTTACTTGTTTTATAAGCGTATATATTTTTTATAATTAAAAATAAATTATTTAAATTAATATTTTCCCACTCATACTTTATTTTGTAATAAATATTTCTATAAAATAAACTTATAAATAATTAAAATGAATATTTAAAATAATAATAAATTGAAATAAAAATTAGATTTCTTAATTATTAAGTAGTATATAGTGGTTTAATGGTTTATGTATTTAGGCATTATGGGCCTTAGGAGTTTACTGATTTAACTGTGTATGCATTTAGTGGTTTATAGGTTTTATTTAAAAATTAAATAACAAAATATTTATTTTTATTATTTTTTTATATTTTCAAAGGTTATAACATTTCAAAATATATTAATTTTTAAATTTTTTAAAATGTGAATTCAATATTTAGTTATAATAATCATTATATTTATATATCATATAAATTCAATATAAACAATATTATTGATAAATATTCTAAAAATGATCAAAAAATAAATTAATAATCTATTATTAATAAGATAGATATCAATTAAAATATAATAAAAAAACCTAAAATGATTCAGAAGAAATCAAAATATATTACAATATAATAATTTGTTGTTTTGAAATTTCTTTTATTTTAAAAACTTTATCCATATTTTTTTGATGAAAAATTAATTTATATAAATTATATTTGTCTAACTCATACTTTATTTTTTAATTAATATTTATATAAAAATAACAAATAAATAATTAAAATGAATATTTAAAATTATAATGAAAAAGATAATATTGAGATTTATTCATTATTATTTTGGGTATACCAATCTAAATTAAATTAGATCTATCTCAATAATTAATTATTTTGTAATTAATATTTCTATAAAAATAAACTGATAAATAATTAAAATTAAAATTATACTGAATAATTAAAATAATTTATTTTTTTCATCTCTCAACTCTAGAATGATTGCTAAAGCTCTAAGCAAAATAATAGGAGCTTTTACTTTATCTCTATTATGTCTCATCATATTTGATGTTGAATCACTAGGCTATCAAAGGTAATTTGACTCGTGTACGCTAACAGACTAAACCAACGTTGTACCCCTATGTGTTGAAATAGCTAGTTGTTGATGATGCTATTTATATTGATTATTGTAATTTCTTCTAATATATTTCTCACGCACACACTCAAAGCAATTTTTTTTAAAACGTAGTTCACCTCTAAAAAAATAACCACCTTGTAGCCTATTAGAAAAAACTAGACCCGGGCGGTTTGAGCAGGCCAAGAAGTATGGGCACTCTTTCAATCAAGAATAAAAAAATTTATTTTATTGGCATGTCAAAGCCCCTTTTTTATATCCTCGTGGATATGAAAAGTATCATTACTTTCTTTTTATATTAAATGAGTTATGTATGCAATCTCACAATACCCAAAAAGGTGTAAATGAATCATATTCAAATGTATAAAAGGTTTTAATCATTGCTCAAAATATTAGACTTTCATATTGACACTTGAGGTCACAAATCAAAGGAAAAAACCATAGTGATATTTCCAATCCCAAGAATTTTAGCTATAGAAAGTTATAATAAGTAGTACTCGAGCTTTAACTATTTCTAGGGTCATGACTTTTGCTCTTGAGTAATGTCCAAAGTTACAATCATTCCTAGTGCAATGGCTTTGGAATATAAAGATAAAATGCACAAGCTATGGTCATATCCAATACTGTGACCTAGTATTATAGTGATTAAATATGTATTCATGATCATTCTTAGTGCCATAACAATATGTTCCACAGAGAGACACAAGTTATGGCATATTCTCATCGATATGATTTTGTGTTCTAGAGACAAAATATACAATCATGACCATTGCTAATGCTACAATATTCTAAAGCAAGAAAGAGACTGAATCCATAACTAACCCCTTGAGTCATGACTTTGTGTTACATATACAAAAAGATAAATCTGTGACATTCCTAAAAGGTGTGAATTTCAATTTAAATTTAACACTTAGTCATTTGATTATAAAAGTGCAAAACATGAGATTTAGGATTTAGGGGTTATGGGTTAGGGTTATAGTTTATGGTTTAAGGCTTAGGATTTAAAGTTTAGGGTTTATGGTTTTTTTTGTTTTTTTTTGAAAATACACAGTTTATTTATCATTTAGGCACACAACTTATAAGATTCTAAAAAGATGAATTTAGGCCAGCCCACCAAATCCTATGCACCTTAATGATTTTATGCATAAAATACATAAAAAACATAATGCCTAATAATTCCAAGCGTACGAATACAACTAAAATCACCTGGCAATCCCGGACTTCAGAGTTGGCATTGAGTCATTATGCGCACTGCGTCCTTTCCATTCGGATTTGTCCAAGCCTTTTGGAGGAACCTGAATGATGCACCATATTAAAACTATGCAAATATAAGATTGTGCATGTGTGCGACATGCAGCATCAAGCGTTTGCCTATGACATTACTATGCAATGGAATACATTTAAAACTGAATCCCCATAAATCCACAAGTCCATATCTACGGCACTTTGTCAATTCATTCTCACCTCTGAATTCCATATTCTTATGCTCCAATGATCCTCAAAAGAGTATCTCTTGGGCTAGAATACATCCTCCTCGAGCTACAAGAAGTGGTTGTATGTTGCACTGACAAAATATCAAAAAATTTGCATGCATCGGTGTGCATGTGTGATGAGGTCCATCTCATAGTCTAATTATCTATGCGTACAACCAGGCTAGAATACAAGTAAAATTTCAAAATGCTATAAAGATGGGTCTTCTGCTCCCGAGAGTGTAGCATCGCCTAATGTGTATTTACAAAATGCATTAGTGGGCCCCACTTAGAGATACTCATGGGTCCAGTTGCCCTCATTGCATGCTACATAGAGAACAGACAAGATTGTGTGTGTGAGTATGTCATGATCCGTCTCTACAATACATTGTTGCATACAAAGTCCAAAATACAATTAAGACTACAAATATAAACTACAAGTTTGAATCTTTTCCTCCCGTGTGGCTGGTCTGGACTCCATTGCTTACTGGTCCTGCTTGGTGATGCTTCGAATTTTGTCGGCTATCCAATTAATAATGGATTACCTGCTAATCATGTTAGGCGACGGTTGGGTGGCCCTCTTTGCAGCCTGATAGTGCTAGTGGGACCCACTCCTAGCTACTCCTAGGTTTAATCCCGACCAATTTGCTCGATCTCGTCAGTTGTCTATGTTATCATCAAAGCTTGCTAGTGAGTCCCTCTACAAGCTGGAGGCCCATACTTTTAGCTGCTTCCATAGTCTTTCTGGCCCTTCTAAATGCTACACCAAAATGGACAAGAATATGTGCAAGTGTGTACTGTGGTCCGTCGCTATGTGTGTGTGGTGTAGCAGTATTAGGGTTTAGGAATTTAGTAATTTAAGTATTTAGTTATTTTGTGGTTTATAGGTTTTATTTAAATAATTAAATAACAAAAAAAATATTTTTATGATTTTTTCTCATTTTCAAGGTTATAACCATTGAAAATATTATAATGTTTAATTTTTTTTCAAATGTTAATTCAATATTTAATTATAATAATCATAAAAATTAAATATCATATGAATTCAATATAAATAATTTTATTGATCGATATTATAATACTGATTATAAAATAAATTAATAAACTATTATTAATAAGATAGATATTAATTAAAATATATTTGCAAAACCTAAAACGATTCAAAATCAAAGTAAAATATATTACTAAATAATAATTATTTATTTTTAAATTTTTGATTCTTTTTATAAGCATATAAATTTTTTGATGAAGATAAGTTATTTAAATTATATTTGTCTCATTCATAATTTTATTTTGCAATTAATATTTCTATAAAAATAAACTAATAAATAATTAAAATGAATATTAAAATTATAATGAATACAAATAAAAATGAGATTTATGATTAATTATTTAGGGTATACCGGTTTAATGGTTTAAGTATTTAGGAGTTTAGGAGTTTAGTGATTTAAGTGTTTAGGCATTTAGTAGTTTATATGTTTAATTTAAATAATGAAATAACAAAAAAATTATTTTTGAAATTTTTATGAATTTTGAAGGTTATAACCTTTATAAATATAATAATTTTTAAATTTTTTTCAAATGTGAATACAATATTTAGTTATAATAAACTTAATAATTATATATCATGTAAATTAAAAATAAACAATTTTATTGATAGATATTAATAAACTAAATATAAAAATAAATATAATAATGTCAAAAAAATAAATAAATAAATAAACTATTATTTATTGATACATATTTATATATTATTTATAAATACTTAAAGCTTTAAAGATGGTTTAAATGTTTAAGTATTTAATGGTTTTGTAGTTTTTGGGTTTAGGAGTTTAATGATTTAAGCGTTTAGGCATTTAGTAGTTTATAGGTTTTATATAAACAATAAAATAAAAAAAATTTATTTTTGTGATTTTATCTCATTTTCAAAGATGATAACCTTTAAAAATATAATAATTTTTAAATTATTTTCAAATGTAAATTTAATATTTAGTTATAATAATCTTTATAATTATATAACATGTAAATTCAATATAAACAATTTTATTGATAAATATTCTAATAATGATCAAAAATTAAATTAATAATCTATTATAAATAAGATAGATATCAAATAAAATATAATTACAAAACATGAAATGATTCAGAAGCAAATCAAATATATTACTATATAATAATTTTTTGTTTTGAAATTTTTTTTTCTTTTAAAAAGTTTATCTATAATTTTTTGATGAAAAATAATTTATATAAATTATTTTTGTCTATCTCAATTTATTTTGTAATTAATATTTATATATAAATAAATATAATTAATTAAAATGAATATTTAAACTTATAATGAAAAAAAAATGAGATTAATTATTTATTATTTATTATTTAGGGATACCGGTTTGATTTAAATTAGATCCGTCTCACTAATAATTTATTTTATAATTAATATTTCTATAAAATAAATTGATAAATAATTAAAATAAAAATTTAATATTAGACTGAATAAAAATTAAAATGAGATTTATGATTTATTATTAATGTATACTAGTTTAATGATTTAAGTATTTAGAGGTTTTGTCGTTAGGAGTTTAGCGATTTATATTTTTAGGCTTTTAGTGGTTTATGGGTTTTATTTAAAAAAAATAAAATAACAAACAAAATTTCTATAATTTTTTATCATTTTCATAGGTTATAACATTTGAAAATATAATAATATTAAAATTTTTAGAAATTTTAATACAATATTTTGTTATAATAATATTAATAATTATATATCATATAAATTTAATATAAATAATTTTATTGATAGATATTATAATAATGATCAAAAATTAAATTTATAAATTATTAATATTAAGATAGATATTAATTAAAAAATATTTACAAAACCCAAATTGATTCAAAATTAAAGTAACTTATATTACTTGATAATAATTTTTAATTTTTAAATTTATACTTCTTTTATAAGCGTATATTTTTATTAGATAAATAATATATTATTTAAATTATATTTGTCCCACTCATAATTTATTTTGTAATAAATATTTCTAAATAAATACACTAATAAATAATTAAAATGAATATTTAAAAATATAATAAATAGCAATAAAAAATAGATTTATTAATTATTAAGTAGTATTAAGCGGTTTAATGTTTATGTATTTAGGCATTATAAGATTTAGGAGTTTACTAATTTAACTTTATATGCATTTAGTAGGGCTTCTCACGGGACTCGGAGATTCGCGACTCGACCCAAAGTCTTGTCTCGAAAGAATCGGGACTGAGAAAAATCCGTTGACTTTGACTTTTCCCGTCCCGTTCTGTCACCTATTTTTTCTTTTGGGACGGTTCTGGATCATAAGCAATATCAATCTCGAGAACCGTACCATCCTAAAAATCTGATACTAGTACCTGGAATATATATATATATATATAACATGAAGATGCCACCAATTCCACTACTGCCCATCCAATTCTGACGCACCTATTGCTGTTCCAACGAGTTCCAGGCCACCTCACGCCATTCCAACCATGTTCAGTTAGGTCCAGCCCTTGTCCGTCGCACTTTTGGTTGCCTACACCGTGTCTCAGATGCCTCCAGCCTTTTGGTTTGTTATTCTAACAAGAATTGAGTGAATAATTATTATTATTATTATGTGTCTCAGTCAGTTTTGTTGAATATTGGTTGTAGTGTTGTGGTTGGGCCGAATGAGTGGGCTGAATGTGTTACAGTCAATTTTGTAGAGCTTGCTTGTTTGAAATATTTATATGTATTTATGCTTAACATATCATATTAATTAATGGCAATGCAGATAGGACAATCCAGCGGTAAATGAAAAATAAAATAAATTGAAGT
>JAREIK010002862.1:93013-156648 GCA_029783825.1 Sapria himalayana | reverse complement strand
TTTGCATTATTTGCATTCATCAACGATTAGTTATAACCCTTGACCTATTTTTCTTGCTTGCTTCTCCCAATCCATCTTTGGAAACCAAGGTCAGATTTACAAAAATAAATTGCTCTACCTCTTTAGCATCAACCATCTTTTATGCAGTGCTTGATTTAATTTCACACAATATTTAAAAGTTTTAATATTTTAATTTAACTAATATTAAATACAATTCTCATAATGAAAAATTAAAGCATAAATAAGATAGTTAAAATATATGAAAAACATATTAAATGTTTATCTTACCATATTAGAACATAAGGCAATTAGATGACACCTCTGTTGATGATATTATGATATCCATATCTTCTTTCATTAGGAAGGTCTTAAATGACGGTCCAAAAACCTCCTCTATTATTTCTACTGTATGTACGATCTCATCATTTAACATACGCCTAACTAATGTAGTAAAGTTCTTGATATCTACAGGATTCTCATCATTTAAGCTCAATGTTCTCTCTCTATTACTCTGTTTCTTAAATATATTTGAATCCTATCAAACATAAAATATCATTGTATAAATAAGAATTGTCCTAGATAAAATTATTTTATTATTATTAGTAAGAAATTTTTTATTTATAAAAAACACATACCTGGATGCGAAGAGTAGTAGGAATGACAAATTGGGCAGGCCATAAAATTTGATGCCCAATAGCATCTCCAATAGTGGTAATCTGGCTTGGAATAGGTACAGGAAGTAATGCATTTGGATCATAAGAAACATCCATGGCGACAAGGAAGTTAGCACCACATTCAAGTACCATAGTTCCAGCTGCAACAATATTTTCTTTTGTCCCTATGGCCAATTGACAATTCCTTTCCTGTAAAATGAAACTTTATTGTTTAGTCATATGAAAAATTGAGTTATCATAACTTAATGAGCTTATTAATTAAGTTATCATACTAACTTATATTGTAACAATACTTCTATATTTTCATATCAACTAGGTAAGTTGATATGAAAATTATGAGTTTGTGTTACCACATTTATATTAATGAACATAATATTAAATACAACTTTCCTTTTTTGCTTCTAGCATTGGTTGAGTGTGGTCTTCTACTCGATGTTTTGGTTGCTCAACAATTTCAGGAAGGACAATATGTTTTTGGACCATGTTAGAGCTACCAACATCAGATTGAGGTGCGGTGGGTACCATCTGAGAGAGTTGGAATAAAATTTGCCTCAAACTTTGATTGTCCCTCTTACGATTCTTTAATAAATTCCTGCAAAGCACTATCTGCCATAGAATGAAAATAATGTCGTGGAGTATAATGCTTTCCTTTAGCTCATACTCGACCACTATATTTTGATGTTCCCAATGCTTCTATAAGTATGTCATTTCCATTGAAACTCAAACTGCTTTCTTGTGACTGTTGCAACATTATATCCTGATACACAATTATATTATAAAATTAAATGTCATATTGGTTAATATAAATAAGTTTTTAAAGTAAATGAAATATTTGTTCCATAACTTATACTTACAATCTTCTCCACTACTGGAATGACCACTTCATTATACACGCCATCTTTTTTAAACATCGCTTTCTTCCATAATACACTTCTATCAATGACTCTAGTAAAGCTGGTTTCTACCGAATTTTACAATATTGCAATGTAATATAATGAGTCTCTAGGCAAATTCAACATAAAATAAAAAGTAAAGTAATAACATATTTAACTTACCATCTCCACCTCAAGACCAGCATATCACTTACTACTAAGATGATAATTATAAATATGCTTTTTCCTTCTTTCCTTTTGAACTTCTCTAAACTCTTACAATTTTTAATTTATATTAAGTAAAGAAAAATTGAAAAAATGCCATGAAATTACTTATAAATTTATCTGAAATCTTTGAGTCAATCTTTCTTTGACAAAAATTGTTCATTCTTCATCTTCAATAAAACTATATTCAAATTGTAGTTTTTTAAGAAGCTCGAGTTGGTCTTTGAATGGAATGATATACTTTGCTGTCAATATGTTCTTGAAAGATCTAAAGTACCTGCCAATTGTTTTCATATAGTTCATTCTACTTTTACAATCCAATGTAAATGCAGCCTAAAAGTAATGAACATAGTTATTAGTTGTTAAAAAAATTTGCAAATAAAATTAGAAAACATTATAATAGAAAAAAAATACAAGTTTACCTTAATGGAGTCCCACAATTTATTCTTCAATTGCTTAGGTACATGGTGCCAAGTGCTATATCTAATTGGGACCATGGTACGTGCCAATACCCCTAAATAAATTGTGAGATGCACCGCAGCTTGTCCGACATAAACACCATCAATATTATACTTAACTGAAAGTTTTATTCTTTTGCTCCTATTCTTGATAATCATTGGCTTTCTTGTTATCCCTCTACATCTATTTCTTATAGTAGCTTTATCTTGTTGTTCCTTTTCCATACTTATCATAAAAATAATAATAATGTTTAAAAAAAGTACAAAGATATAAAAAAATATTTAAAGGGAAAAAAATTAACTAATTAAAGGCATTACCTAATCAGATGTTTTGCATAAAACATAATAATGGCAATTTTTAGAATAATCTCAACCCGCCATTAACTAAAATTGAAAGAATAACATTCATCTAATAATAGAGACGAATAAATTAACTAGTCAGCATTCATTTAAAAAACAAAAAACTTTAGAAGCGTATCAATTCACAAAGCCATAACAAAGATAAAAATTGGATACATTTATGATTTGTTCTCGACCCAAATTCTCTCGCAATCATCCCGATTACAAATTTTATTAGATTCATCCAATGCATCAAATAATTCAACTTGTGGAAAAGAAGATATGACTGGATTGTGTTCAATACAAATGTCCATGGGATCATCATCGTTTGCTCATTCTGTGAAGTCTTGTTGAGGAGTTGACAAAACAATTGACCATCTTGGATTAAGCTCATCTTGTACATAGAAGACTTTCTTAGCCTGAGAGGCTAATATGAACGGATCTGACTTATGAGCCAATCTACTAAAGTCAACTAAGGTAAACCCAAGATCATCGACCCTAATTCCATTATTATTATCAACCCAATCACACTTGAAGAATGTAATTATGAACATAGTATAATCAAGGTCCCAAATCTCTTTAATAACCCCATAAAAACAAAGTTTCCCGAAAATAGGATTTTTATCCTTAGCACTAGCAATTTGCATTGTCGTTGATACAATACTAACTCTGCTATTTTGGGTAGCTAGTAAATCATCATGCTCCTTGGTGTTATATTGATATCCATTAATGACATAACCATTATACTTCATCACATAAAGGCTTGGACCATCAAGCTATCCATTTAAGAGTTTCAGATACAGGTTCATTATTTCCCAATGCAACTTCAACCTATAGAAATAAGATACAAATATAATTTAAATGGTAACCAATAATGAAAACGAAAAGGAAAATTTAATAAACCATTGTAGTACCTTTTCTCGTAACCAAAAGGTAAAAGTATGACCATGCTCATCCTGTAACCACTTTTGCCTTTTTGATTGACGTGGATGTTTTGCTTTTAGCCATTGCATGTGATCTCTATGAGGTCATGTATAAAAATTAAATAATTAGAATAATATATAATACGCACAACAAATAAAAAACAAAACGTTAGGGGTGCTTACTCAATATAAGGTTGGACAATTGATGTATTTTCCAACACATAATGATGCTTGTAACCATAAATTGGATTCGGCCTTCATAGTAGGACCTCCAAATATTGGTGCCCCAACTATGTGGTCAATATTTGAACTACTAGGAATTCCAATTGCTTCCACATTTGATAAGTACTCTGTACAAAACTCGATACCTTCTTCTGCAATATAGCATTCAGCAATACAACCTTCCGGTCTAGTATGATTTCGTCCATAGCCTTTTAACACTTTCATAAACCTTTCAAATGGGTACATCCACCTAAAGTAAACCGGTCCACAAAGTCTCACTTCTCTTACAAGATGCACAGTAAGATGCACATGATATCAAAGAAAGAAGGTGGGAATTACTTTTTAAACAAGCTAATATCACCACTATCTCATTTTATAACTCATCTAATGAAGGAACATCAATGACTTTAATACATAGAGCATTGAAAAATAAACTCAATCTACAAATGGCATTTCTCACATGCTTGGGCAAGATAGAACGTAACAAAACCGGCAAAAATTGTTGCATTAATGCATGATAGTCCTGGGATTTTAAGCCATCAAGTTTAAAGTCTTTAATAGACACGAGGTTTCAAAGGTTCGAACTATATCCATATGGAACCTTCAATTATGAACGTGTTTGGCAAAAATACTTCTTTTCCTTTGTAGAAAGTGTATAATATGCAAGAGAGAGATATGTTCTCTTCGAATCAAACATTGGTGCCAATTCGCTCATTAAGCCCATATCTACAAGATCCAAGCGAGTATTAAGGTCTTCCTTTGTCTTACATGCACTGTTGAGTAAGGTACCAATAATGCTTTAATACAACATTTTTCTCAATATGCATTACATCCAAATTATGAGAAATTGAATATATTTCTATTAATCAAGATCAAAGAAAATTGACTTCTTTTTCCAACAAGTTGTATTATTGATTTCAGATTTTCCCAGAATAACCTTTTTTTCCCCCAAGAATTGCAAATTCCATTGATTTTTTTTAATATTTCCTCTCCGGTCAATATTTGTGGAGGTGACCCGAACTCTTGTTTTCCATCAAATACTTTCTTTTATTTCCTATAAGGATGGTTTCTTGGAAGAAATCGTCTATGTCCAGTATAGGAGTTCTTTTTTCCATGCTTTAACCTACAAGAATATGTTTCTTCTCCACATATTGGACAACCATACTTCCTTTAACTTTGAAGCCTGACATGTTTCCATATGCAGGAAAATCATTTATTGTCCATAAAAGAATGGCTCTTAAAGTAAAGATTTCTTGTTTATGTGCATCGTAAACTTGAACTCCGACCTCTCACAATATTTTAAGATCTTCTATTAGCGGTGCTAAATAGACATCAATGTCATTGCCAGGTTGTCGTGGACCTGAAATTAATAAAGATAATATCATAAATTTTCTTTTCATGCATACCATGGAGGAAGGTTGTAAATTATCATAAGAATGGGCCAACAGCTATGTTTGCTATTAAATGAACTGTGATGATTTATGCCATCTGCAGAAATTGCAAGTCTCAAGTTTCTAGGTTCTATTGAAAACTCAGGCCATCTGTGATCAACTTGCTTCCATGATGGTGAATCTGATGATGACGCATTTTCCCATTAAAATTTCTTTCTTCAAAATGTCATATGAGCTCTTTTGCAATTTTTGATGATTGAAACATTCTTCTAAATCTTGGAATTGGAAAAAATACTAAATTACTTTCGCAGGAACTCCTTTTCTCCTCTTAGTTCCTGTGTTTTTTTCTTCCACCTTGAAGTTCCACAAGTAGGACATAAGGATGCATCTTTCAACTCCTTCCAATAAAGTACACAATCATTTGGGCACGCATGGATTTTCTCATATTCCATTCCCTAAGAATTTAATGTCTTTTTCGCTTCATACATCGACAAAGGCAATTCATTGTTTAAAGGCAATATTTCTCCAAGAATTTGTAAAAGTTGTGAAAAGCTAATATCAGACCACCCAAAATGTGCTTTCAAGTTGTATAATTTGATCAAGGTTGACAATCTTATAAAGTTTCTACAACCAGGATATAAAGGTATTTCTGCATCTTGTAGTAATCTTGCAAAGAATTGAGGATCATATTGACAATCCTCTTTTGCAGCTTGAACCATTTCTATTGTACTACGTTGATCATCAAATTGAAGTCTATCATAATGTTCTGCTCTTATGGAAGGTGGGCCACTTGGAGCTGCCTCTCCATGCCAATACCATGTATGGTAACTCTATCAATTCCAAATAAAAACAAATAGTCTCAAATCATTTGAGGAGTACTGAAAATCATATTACCACATTGTAAGCATGGACATTTAATGGAGGTTTTATTTGCAGAATTTAGTATTGCAAATGGAACAAAGCATTCAACTCCATATTTATATTCCTTCGATCTTCTATCCTTTGAGATCCATGAACGATCCATTTTTAAAGAAAAAATTAATTCCAATAGATCTCACACTTCAAATGGAAGAACTCATCAATATACCAATGTTATTCGTTGAGCAACCTCTTATTTATATGTTAAAAGAAAATTCAAAAATCAATTTAATAAAATATTAAAATGCATGTCAGATATAATATAGAAGAGATGAGCATTATTTTTTGTAATATTGTTGAATTTGTTAACATAGGCAAAAATATTAAAATAATATTTAAAAATGAGAAATTATTTCTCATAGTAAGTTTGCTTCCTAGAAAAAAAATTATTTAAACAAAAAATATCATTTAATTATACTTTAAATTAAAGTAAAATATGATAAAAGTCATTTTATAGATATGCCATTAAATGTCTCTAGGTCCTTAGGCTAATTGATTTTGAAATGTCATGACTATAGAGCACACATTTTTATGAAATATTGCCTCATTTTTTTCCATACTGTCAGTGTCTGATAAACAAAGGACTAGAGAACAAATAGAATAACATGTATAAAAATGACACGAGATAAAAAAAAGAATGGATAAAGACCTGCTCAATGCCAACAACAAGAATTGCCCACTCTTTATCTCTTGTAATTATCAAATTGGACCTTGCAAGATGAACTGGTGACTGAGCCTAAAAATGAGAAATGGAAAAGAAATCATTATTACTCTGTGGCAGAATAGTAGCCTGAAAATAGAGAGTAGATAACTCAACTAAGGCAAAATCACCAACAAAACTAGCACCAACATCACAAAATCTGCATAGAATGATGGAAACATAACTAATTAAACTTCAAAAATAGCAACACAAAACACGATGCCGAAAATATGATGCATAAGCCATGTACAACTCCACTTTCCACAGTTTGTAAATCAAAGCCGTGTAGAAACTAATGACAAGATTATTTGACTACAATTTCTATCTTTCGATCACAATTTTAACTCCTTTTCATCTTTTTTATTTTGTCCTGCCAATCTACAAAAAATGTCACTATAACAAGGGTAGCCATTAAGCATTATGTACTTTGATAACATATATACTAATTTAACAATAAAGGGCGGCGAGGACCTGTCGTGCACCGCATAATAATCTATTCACTGAGATAATGTGCGAGAATACAACAACCCTGAGGAAGAAAGATATAAATAAGCAAAGAGATTTCCATCAATGAAGAAATGAAAACGAAGCCATAAAGAAGCATGCCGAGACTCTTCCACTCGACTCTTCCGGTTTTTTCCCAGTGCCATTTTAATACCTATTACATATTTTACAAATAAAATATACAAACTAATTTTTTCCAATTCAATACATTCATAATTAATATATACATATGAATGACACTTATAATAGTGACAAGGTTTATATTTTTCAGCCCCTTATTAGTCTTAACAAGCTATTATTCTTAATAATCTATTAGTCTTATCAATGAAACATCTTGTAAGTGTCATTCAATGTCTAATTACAAATAGAATAATTACATTTTACGAAAGTGTCGTTGTATAAAACATAATTAATTTGAACTTTTGTTGTAGTGAGTGAAGCATTAATAGTAGAGAAATGAAAATTAGAGCTTTCTACAAGAAGACACAGAGAATACAAGACCATGAGAGAGAGAGAGAGAGTGACCAAGAAGGAATTGGGTTAGCTCCAAGCGAGGAGAACAAAGAACATCAAATTTAATCTAGTATTGGGGGGAGTGAAAATGAAACATATCCTTTAAAAGGCAGAAATGCGATGGAGAAGAAAGCATCCATGAAAGTAACTTTCTAATATGATAGGATTCTGCAATCTCCACATCCAAGTACAAAAGAAATCAATAAAAATGAAGAGAAGAAAACAAAAAAGTTACACTTTCACCCCTAGTTTTACTCTGAATTAATTCTAAACAAGAATCCAAGGGCTCACTGAATTAACTCACAATTGTCATGATCACAAGCCCACTTGCGCATGTCCAGATAAATCCTTTCCCAGAACCAAACATGAGAACATAACGTTAATTTTTTCCCCACTATCTCTTTCTCTCTACTTGTGAATTACGATAAGTTTATGCATAATATAAGATGCGAAATAGATGAATTTGGAAGAAGCTGCGAATAAATACAAAATGATCGAAACACGTTCACATTCATTACTTAGGTTAACCTCGTCAATTTCAGTGATTCAATGCACTTTTTTTGATAACAGTTAAAAGTATGGAAGAGCTGATACAATTATAAACTTAATGGAAAAACTTACAGGATGATGCAAATTTGACCAATGATATCGGAGACGCAAGCTTGAACCCGAGATGTTGGAAATGGCCAAACGTGATGAAGAAGAAGCATAACTCTTTCTAGCGATAGATTCTTCAATATATTAAATTAAGTTAAAAATAATATTAAATTTTTCACATAATTTTATTAAATCACCTTATATTTACATTATATTTTTATTTCTCTTAGGGATAAATTAAATATTAACAAATTAATTTTAAAATTAAATATTATTCCGTATTTTATAAATAAAAAACTCAATTTTGAATGTAAAAATATTTAGATATTTTTTAATTTTATCATAAGTTTCTGTTTATTTTTAATAAATAATTTTCAACTAAAATTTCATAATTTTTTTTTATTATTGAGTAAAAATAAAAATATTATTAATTATTTAAAAAAATAAATAAGAAATTAGTTACAAATCAATAAATTCAAAATTAATTTTTTCACATCCACGACACTAATAAAAGTGACATGGTTTTAATTTTTAGCCCCTTATTCCTTGGAAATTTTTAAGGAGGTAAGAAATTTTCCTAACTTATTAGTCTTAACAATGACACATCTAGTAAGTGTGTTCAAATATTTAATTACAAATATAATATTTTATAAAAGCATCAAGATATAAAGCGTCATTAATTTTATGTTTTGTTATAGTAACAATGACACTTCTAGTAAGTGCCATAAAAATAGAATACATTATCGAAATAATGACGCTTTTAGAAAAATGTCATTAAATGTCTAATTACAAATAGAACAATGACTTTTGCATCTCTTAGAAGAGATTAATAAGTTACACATTCATCTTTTTAAACACTTATCTATTACAAACCAATTAAATATAATAAGATGAAAAGTTAAATTACTTGTCATCTTCCTAACACATCAAAACAACTCGATGAGATGATATGTAATGTAATTTCAAGTTCTATTTGATTACACAAATATAGTAATCCAATCAACTTATAGTTCTAGATATATTAATAAAATATTAGATGCAGGAAAAAAAAATTGTGCCTTGAAATAATAATTGTGTTTTATAAGGGTGAAAAGGTAATTTATACTGTTGTGGTAAAGTATTAAAGCCAAAAGTCGAAATCACAATTTTTTCCATTATCAATCTACAAAAAAATCTATGGTTGACAACATAAATAAAAGATAGTATGAAAACAAAAAAATTATAATTACATATTCAAGTTTTGAATAATGAATTGAAAGTAAGAAGTAATAACATTCATCTTATTAAAAAATATATTTATTATCATAATAGTTCATGGACCATTCCAAAGTTGGAAGATCTCCTAACTTGACCAAAAAAAGTTTACCTTAAATGCCTAAGAATCATGCATACAATATACCAACGTAATTCAACATATGAAAATTATAAAATATAATGAATGTGTAAGGAAAATACTAAATATCTTCAAATGATTATGTCGAACAATTTACCTTCAGTCATAGTTTGGGTCAAAATGATATAAATTATGAACCTCATCAAAAGTTAAAGTTGGAAATTCCAAAATATGTTCATGCTTCAATACAAAAAAGTGTACCCAATGCTTTTCAAACCGAGGAAAGTATTAATTGAGTCACCAACATCACCCATTCAGATCGTACTTCATTCAACTCATCTTTGTTGTATGATTTCTTCCTATTAAACTGTAAAAAATAAAATATTATCTTAATCAATAAAATTGGAAAATTAAAAAAACCTGATATATTGAGAAACAACAAATCAACACATACCTTTGATGTTAGACATCCTTGATCAAGAATGATATCTCTCATATATCTAATCACATAGTATCCACATTCAACACTACCTTGTTGTCTTGGGCACTGAATAGAAAATATAATCATTATATATATATATTGGGGTTACTTGCATGACTTATTGTAATAAGTTTAAAATAAAGCAGAAGAAACTAAATATTATATTAATCAGTTAATGTGTTATGTACCCCTAATTCAATCCAATTAGGCTCTCTTTTTGATGATGTATGTTTTTTAAAGTGAAGATTTCTTTGAGCGCTGCATTAAGAAAAATAATTTTTGTTGCCAACAAATACTTCATTCTTTGATAAGAAGGGAAAAACTTACATATTAACAATGTTTTTAAGATCATCTGAAGGTGATGATGCAATGAATCAAGGTAATAGGTGATCAAAGTCCTTATTTCAAGTACCACCAATACCCAATGACAACTACAAAATTAACATTAGTGTAACAACATAACATTTATAATTTGATAAATATGCAACTTATAATCTTACTTATGGTAAATAACTTACCCTGGGTTATATGGAATAAAACAAAATTTGCATTATTTGCATTCATCAACCGATTAGTTATAACCCTTGACCTATTTTTCTTGCTTGCTTCTCCCAATCCATCTTTGGAAACCAAGGTCAGATTTACAAAAATAAATTGCTCTACCTCTTTAGCATCAACCATCTTTTTATGCTAGTGCTTGATTTAATTTCACACAATATTTAAAAGTTTTAATATTTTAATTTAACTAATATTAAATACAATTCTCATAATGAAAAATTAAAGCATAAATAAGATAGTTAAAATATGAAAAACATATTAAATGTTTATCTTACCATATATAGAACATAAGGCAATTAGATGACACCTCTGTTGATGATATTATGATATCCATATCTTCTTTCATTAGGAAGGTCTTAAATGACGGTCCAAAAACCTCCTCTATTATTTCTACTGTATGTACGATCTCATCATTTAACATACGCCTAACTAATGTAGTAAAGTTCTTGATATCTACAGGATTCTCATCATTTAAGCTCAATGTTCTCTCTCTATTACTCTGTTTCTTAAATATATTTGAATCCTATCAAACATAAAATATCATTGTATAAATAAGAATTGTCCTAGATAAAAATTTTATTATTATTAGTAAGAAATTTTTTATTTATAAAAACACATACCTGGATGCGAAGAGTAGTAGGAATGACAAATTGGGCAGGCCATAAAATTTGATGCCCAATAGCATCTCCAATAGTGGTAATCTGGCTTGGAATAGGTACAGGAAGTAATGCATTTGGATCATAAGAAACATCCATGGCGACAAGGAAGTTAGCACCACATTCAAGTACCATATTTCCAGCTGCAACAATATTTTCTTTTGTCCCTATGGCCAATTGACAATTCCTTTCCTGTAAAATGAAACTTTATTGTTTAGTCATATGAAAAATTGAGTTATCATAACTTAATGAGCTTATTAATATAAGTTATCATACTAACTTATATTGTAACAATACTTCTATATTTTCATATCAACTAGGTAAGTTGATATGAAAATTATGAGTTTGTGTTACCACATTTATATTAATGAACATAATATTAAATACAACTTTCCTTTTTTGCTTCTAGCATTGGTTGAGTGTGGTCTTCTACTCGATGTTTTGGTTGCTCAACAATTTCAGGAAGGACAATATGTTTTTGGACCATGTTAGAGCTACCAACATCAGATTGAGGTGCGGTGGGTACCATCTGAGAGAGTTGGAATAAATATTTGCCTCAAACTTTGATTGTCCCTCTTACGATTCTTTAATAAATTCCTGCAAAGCACTATCTGCCATAGAATGAAAATAATGTCGTGGAGTATAATGCTTTCCTTTAGCTCATACTCGACCACTATATTTTGATGTTCCCAATGCTTCTGTAAGTTTGTCATTTCCATTGAAACTCAAACTGCTTTCTTGTGACTGTTGCAACATTATATCCTGATACACAATTATATTATAAAATTAAATGTCATATTGGTTAATATAAATAAGTTTTTAAAGTAAATGAAATATTTGTTCCATAACTTATACTTACAATCTTCTCCACTACTGGAATGACCACTTCATTATACACGCCATCTTTTTTAAACATCGCTTTCTTCCATAATACACTTCTATCAATGACTCTAGTAAAGCTGGTTTCTACCGAATTTTACAATATTGCAATGTAATATAATGAGTCTCTAGGCAAATTCAACATAAAATAAAAAGTAAAGTAATAACATATTTAACTTACCATCTCCACCTCAAGACCAGCATATCACTTACTACTAAGATGATAATTATAAATATGCTTTTTCCTTCTTTCCTTTTGAACTTCTCTAAACTCTTACAATTTTTAATTTATATTAAGTAAAGAAAAATTGAAAAAATGCCATGAAATTACTTATAAATTTATCTGAAATCTTTGAGTCAATCTTTCTTTGACAAAAATTGTTCATTCTTCATCTTCAATAAAACTATATTCAAATTGTAGTTTTTTAAGAAGCTCGAGTTGGTCTTTGAATGGAACGATATACTTTGCTGTCAATATGTTCTTGAAAGATCTAAAGTACCTGCCAATTGTTTTCATATAGTTCATTCTACTTTTATAGTCCAATGTAAATGCAGCCTAAAAGTAATGAACATAGTTATTAGTTGTTAAAAAAATTTGCAAATAAAATTAGAAAACATTATAATAGAAAAAAAATACAAGTTTACCTTAATGGAGTCCCACAATTTATTCTTCAATTTCTTAGGTACATGGTGCCAAGTGCTATATCTAATTGGGACCATGGTACGTGCCAATACCCCTAAATAAATTGTGAGATGCACCGCAGCTTGTCCGACATAAACACCATCAATATTATACTTAATTGAAAGTTTTATTCTTTTTCTCCTATTCTTGATAATCATTGGCTTTCTTGTTATCCCTCTACATCTATTTCTTATAGTAGCTTTATCTTGTTGTTCCTTTTCCATACTTATCATAAAAATAATAATAATGTTTAAAAAAAAGTACAAAGATATAAAAAAATATTTAAAGGGAAAAAAATTAACTAATTAAAGGCATTACCTAATCAGATGTTTTGCATAAAACAAATAATGGCAATTTTTAGAATAATCTCAACCCGCCATTAACTAAAATTGAAAGAATAACATTCATCTAATAATAGAGACGAATAAATTAACTAGTCAGCATTCATTTAAAAAACAAAAAACTTTAGTAGCGTATCAATTCACAAAGCCATAACAAAGATAAAAATTGGATACATTTATCATTTGTTCTCGACCCAAATTCTCTCGCAATCATCCCGATTACAAATTTTATTAGATTCATCCAATGCATCAAATAATTCAACTTGTGGAAAAGAAGATATGACTGGATTGTGTTCAATACAAATGTCCATGGGATCATCATCGTTTGCTCATTCTGTGAAGTCTTGTTGAGGAGTTGACAAAACAATTGACCATCTTGGATTAAGCTCATCTTGTACATAGAAGACTTTCTTAGCCTGGGAGGATAATATGAACGGATCTAACTTATGAGCCAATCTACTAAAGTCAACTAAGGTAAACCCAAGATCATCGACCCTGATTCCGTTATTATTATTAACCCAATCACACTTGAAGAATGTAATTATGAACATAGTATAATCAAGGTCCCAAATCTCTGTAATAACCCCATAAAAACAAAGTTCCCCGAAAATAGGATTTTTATCCTTAGCACTAGCAATTTGCATTGTCGTTGATAAATACTAACTCTGCTATTTTGGGTAGCTAGTAAATCATCATGCTCCTTGGTGTTATATTGATATCCATTAATGACATAACCATTATACTTCATCACATAAAGGCTTGGACCATCAAGCTATCCATTTAAGAGTTTCAGATACAGGTTCATTATTTCCCAATGCAACTTCAACCTATAGAAATAAGATACAAATATAATTTAAATGGTAACCAATAATGAAAACGAAAAGGAAAATTTAATAAACCATTGTAGTACCTTTTCTCGTAACCAAAAGGTAAAAGTATGACCATGCTCATCCTGTAACCACTTTTGCCTTTTTGATAGACGTGGATGTTTTGCTTTTAGCCATTGCATGTGATCTCTATGAGGTCATGTATAAAAATTAAATAATTAGAATAATATATAATACGCACAACAAATAAAGAAACAAAACGTTAGGGGTGCTTACTCAATATAAGGTTGGACAATTGATGTATTTTCCAACACATAATGAAGTGCTTGTAACCATAAATTGGATTCGGCCTTCATAGTAGGACCTCCAAATATTGGTGCCCCAACTATGTGGTCAATATTTGAACTACTAGGAATTCCAATTGCTTCCACATTTGATAAGTACTCTGTACAAAACTCGATACCTTCTTCTGCAATATAGCATTCAGCAATACAACCTTCCGGTCTAGTATGATTTCGTCCATAGCCTTTTAACACTTTCTTAAACCTTTCAAATGGGTACATCCACCTAAAGTAAACCGGTCCACAAAGTCTCACTTCTCTTACAAGATGCACAGTAAGATGCACATGATATCAAAGAAAGAAGTGGGAATTACTTTTTAAACAAGCTAATATCACCACTATCTCATTTTATAACTCATCTAATGAAGGAACATCAATGACTTTAATACATAGAGCATTGAAAAATAAACTCAATCTACAAATGGCATTCTCACATGCTTGGGCAAGATAGAACGTAACAAAACCAAAATTGTTGCATTAATGCATGATAGTCCTGGGATTTTAAGCCATCAAGTTTAAAGTCTTTAATAGACACGAGGTTTCAAAGGTTCGAACTATATCCATATGGAACCTTCAATTATGAACGTGTTTGGCAAAAATACTTCTTTTCCTTTGTAGAAAGTGTATAATATGCAAGAGAGAGATATGTTTCTTCGAATCAAACATTGGTGCCAATTCGCTCATTAAGCCCATATCTACAAGATCCAAGCGAGTATTAAGGTCTTCCTTTGTCTTACATGCACTGTTGAGTAAGGTACCAATAATGCTTTAATACAACATTTTTCTCAATATGCATTACATCCAAATTATGAGAAAATTGAATATATTTCTATTAATCAAGATCAAAGAAAATTGACTTCTTTTTCCAACAAGTTGTATTATTGATTTCAGATTTTCCCAGAATAACCTTTTTTTCCCCCAAGAATTGCAAATTCCATTGATTTTTTTTAATATTTCCTCTCCGGTCAATATTTGTGGAGGTGACCCGAACTCTTGTTTTCCATCAAATACTTTCTTTTATTTCCTATAAGGATGGTTTCTTGGAAGAAATCGTCTATGTCCAGTATAGGAGTTCTTTTTTCCATGCTTTAACCTACAAGAATATGTTTCTTCTCCACATATTGGACAACCATACTTTCCTTTAACTTCCAAAATTGATGTTATGTTTCCATAGTAGATGTCCTACAAAGAATCATGGTTAGGTTAGTCGTCCAAGCAAAGAGCAAAACTAGAATCAAGAAAAATGATGCCACCAACAAAATCTTATCTTGTTTAGCTGCACATAGGCAAAGTTAATTTTTTCGCAAGTTGCTCACTATTCCTTCTTCAATAAGTGGGGAGATAAAAGCTTTGAGACTACAAATCCAGTGAAAGACTTGTGTTGGAGTAGCTCTTTCAACTTATCACCATATATTATTCTTTGCCTATATGGTAGATCAATTTATAAAAGCAAGAACATCTAACAATTAATTGAAATTGAAGAATAGCACCACTGATTCTCATTGTGGAAGGGTGAAGACAATGGATGTTGGCATACATGTAGATAATTTCATTTTAAATAGTCCTACATCATCTTTATAACAATTGAACAAGATTATGCTTCATCACCTATACCAATAAATTTTATGAGAGCGTCTAAAAGATTAACAGGATGCTAGAAATCCAAAAGTTCAAAAATAAATATAAACCAAAATAGTTCAAAAATAATTCTGATACAAAAGTTACATGGTTAAAACAAAAACAAAACATAGTTTCATCAATATTAAAAACAAAATCTTTTTCATAATTAGATGGTGCATTTGTGCTTCAATTACAGATTCCTAGCATTACAAATATAGACTGATTAGAAATACAAAGAATTATAAACATTAACATTAACATAATTTTTGGAAAACTACAATCAAAAGATAATTTAGTAAAGAAAACTTACATACACATCAATTAAATGCCTGATCAATACAAATGATGGGAACTTTTTAATTTAGCAAAAATTATAGATATGACCATCACTTATATCTTTTTACTGATTAGATATTTTAAAAAAGCTACATTTTGGCAAGAGTAGCTCGAGAAGGCTTTTTTTCATAATTCCCAAATAGTCTGTGAGACAATAAAATGGCATTAGATCATAGTCAAAATTTGAAAGTCATTATTAAATGACTTGTTTCATCTTGTTATATTTTTTTTGTATTCATTTAGTCGTACAAAATTATTTTTGATAATTTATAATTTTTTGTATATGTGACAAAAAAAATAGCAAGTTTTTATGTATAGAAAAATTTATCATAATATTTTAGTGATTTACTTAAAGATTATTTACATACACATCAATTCATACCTAAAAAATAAGAAGTAAGGGAACTTATTAATTTATTAAAATAGATATGACCATCACTTATTTACTTTTTCCGATTAGATATTAAACTGATAAAGTAATTTTTTGTATTGAAAGCCTATTTTCAATTTCTATGATTGTTGTTAGCTCACATTATATGATATTTTTAATTTAATCTTTTATGAGCAGACATAACACATTAAAATATTATTTAATACAAAAAAAATAAAAAAAATCTACATTTGCAAGAGCAGCCTGAGAGGGCTGCTCTTGCCAATTTCTAATTTTTTGTATGTGTAACAAATAAATTAGCAAATTTTTTGTGTACATAATTATATTAGTACACATGTTTCATTGTAAAAAATAAAAATACATGTAAAGCAAACATAGACTGCACTAAATAAGCAACTTCACATGCACCGCACATCTACTACTTTGGATATGTATACTATATGCACATTTTTTTAAATATAATGGTTTATTCTATTACTAATCAAATTATCAATCATATTACTTATGTGAACATTATATAATGATATAATAATTACTTATTATCAATGTATACAAGAAATAAATCTCCATGCATGCCTAGTGTGCTTTGAGAATGCATGGTATATTGATATTCTTTGAAATTTAAATATTAAACAAGACATCAAACTAACAATTCTCAATCAATTAATTCAAATATTATTTCCAATTAGTACCCACTTTTTACCAAAAAATAATGATCAACATTATATTTGCCAAAAATAATACAATTATTAATAAAGATAATAAAGTATCTCGACTTATTTAAACTCTCAACTCAACTATATTCCCAAATGTCATGGTGAAAATAAATAAATTTTTACTAATACAAATTTGACATTGAGAAATATAAAATTCGAATATATTTTTTGTGATAGTTCTCAAAATATATCATACAATCATATCTAAAAATAGGATTCAATATTCTCGATTGACTAGAAATGAATGACTAAGTAAAAATAATCTCTAATACCACTGTCACATAATTACACACACTTTATTGAGGCCAACTTTGGATGAAGTTTTTTCAAATACAATCTTTGTTACTACAATAATTCAAACAAAATGTTAGAAAGAAAAATATATACAAATATACTCATTCAACAAACTAAAAAAAACCTAACTTATATAGAAATCAAAAAATTTACAAGGATAACTCATAAGTTGGTTACTATAACTACTAAGTAAAAATAATTATTACAAAAAAATTGTTGTACTAATTATTAAATTTTTACATGAATATATTTAATCCTCAAAATATTTCTTTTCTGATACATATTAAATTTTAAAATACATTTCTACAAAATTTAGTCCTTACTTTCTTGAGCAGATAATGAACCACAAAATATGTTATTCTAGAATATATTTAAACTCAAAATAATATAATTAAAAGAAATAAATATTTGATTGAACTATTATAATGTTTTTTATAAGAACCAAGTGTTTCATGATAATTTTGAAATATAAAATCCTAATCATACATTACAAGATAAATCATATCTCTGCCCATTTTAGTTATTTCTTAGTATTTGAAAGTACCTATTTGAAAAATAATTTTGGTAGACATGAGAAATAATATTTAATTATCATTGAGTATGCATTCAATAAATATTTGAGTACTAAAAAAGAGAATAAATGGTACTCACCAATTACAAATATAGACAATATTAGTGTTAAAGTTTATTCTTTAAGATGATGGTTTTTAGGATTATATTTTAGTTGTTAATGATGATGAATTATTGAAGACATATCCATTGACAATTAGATATAAATGCTTCTACAGATTCTCTAAAAAATTGTGTATCTCCATTCTTAGCATATTTCAAAGTTATTGCATCACATTATCAAATATTTTAAATCTCTATAATTTTTTTTTCAAATAATATAGTAAGATATGAAAGGCCTGTACTGATTAATATGAAAAAAATTTTAATATAAAAGTTTCTTTGCCCATCAATTCCTCTATAGGTATTATTCCTATCAATCAAATGTATTGAGTTGAAACGGTCATGAAATTCAAGAACAAGATATCTTTCATCTTAGATAAAATATTATGTGAAAACATCTTATTCAAATCATTGATAAATGTCTTGTAGAGACTAAATGATCATGAAAATGATTTTATTAAATTTAATTTTTCAATTATTCTATGAATGATATAACAAAGTTATACTAGATATTCTATCAAAGAGATTTTATCTTACTCAAATTTCCTATTCAATCAAATTCGGGATACCACAAATTTTCTTTCAACGTACCCTTACATTATGACTGACAACATATCATGTGAGAAGAAATGTATGTCCTTCAATCCATCTAGATACTATTATTCTTAATAAGTTATAACAAGTGATTTGTTTGTTAATTTTAAATAAAAAAATAATTCTTTTAAAAAACATGAGAATGAAAACCTCATAAAATAACCACCCAAAAAATAATTTAATTTTTTGTTTGCTTTATATTTTTTCATGTTATTTCATAAATATTATATTTTTATTACTATATATGAAATAAATTTTTTCTGATATAATTTAAAATAAAATACCTTGTAAGGCTTAGGTACTTTCTTGAAATTATAATTATAGGTCATCAAAATATAATTTTATATTGACAAAAAAAATATTATAAATATTTTTGCAAAATTAAACTCTTAGATAGTACATTAAATTCACTATCAAAAAATTATTATCAAATATATTATATTATCAAAATAATAAGTTATTTCTGAGATTATACTAGATAGTTACATATGAACATTATTCTTTAAAAAATTTAATATTTAATGAAATCTCTTATACTTCATATTTCTTTTAGAGATCATACTGATACACATGAGATTGATTATTCAAATTATAGTTTGATATCAACCGCCAAAGAAAAAAAAAGTATTATAAATTATTATATTTTTCTTATAAATAATTGTATTTCTTAAAAAAATAATAGATAAAAAAAATTATTCGATGATATTGTGCAAAGATTAATTGTTAGGTCATAAATACTCTAATTTATGAGCTTCTTTGAATTATAAATTTGATTAGAGAGAGTTAATTTTCAATTTTTGAAAAAATTATTCTTTATTGTGACAATGATTCAATCATAAACATAGTTTCCAATGACATTTTCTAAGAAAAAATAAAACATATAGATATTAATTTTCCACTCAACAAAAAATACAAAATAAAATAGGTTAAGTATTTTTGTACATACTTCTATTCAAGGTCAAGCTAAAACATTTTTACTAAGCACTATAATGATCATCATTTTTTTATTCTAAGCTGAGTATACAAGATATATTATATATTCATAAACCAGCTTGATAGGATTCGATGAGATCATGACATGATATTTCTATCATTACATGTGTCAATTATTAAAAATAGTATTTTTATCAATCATATATATTTTTTAATGAACACGTGTCACCCCAAGTTGGTAATTTATTCATACTTGTCTTTTACCATAGAAAATTGGAGAAACTAACTGGAATTTTTAAATGATTAAGAGAGACAACTAGAAAAATTGAGTTCATGTTTTTGGGCAGAACTTACATGTCAAAGAGCTTTCCTGGTACCCACCAATGCCCTATTTTGAAAACCAAAATATCTCAATCGATCCACTATTCATTAATGTCATCCAACACATCCAGTCGAAGTGTTAACATGGCCCACCTAGGTGAATGTTTGGGAACTCGGCCATGTTTTACCAAAAAAAATGGAACCAAAAAATTCTACAGTGAAATTAAAGGTGTGAAACCTGACACCCATAAATTTGATCTGTTTAGTTATGTTATTCTTGTTCACTTCATAAACACTCGTTTTATCTTCCACATTCGACATGAGCAAACAAATCAAAGATTTCCATTGTGTTCTACTCATTGAATCACCAACAAACATAATTTTTTTATTCCTCAATATTTCTAAAATTTCATGCACATCTAGCCTTGGAATATGATAGTCTGTAGGTTTCAATCTCTGCCTCAGATACTGCCTATCCTTTCTTCCTTTTCCCAGACAATTAAATCCCAGCTCTATAATAGGGAATTCTGAATCATTGTAAGGAGGATAGCTATTATCTACAATCCAATTTCCATTAAAGAAATGACAATTCCTCGAAGAATCATTATATTTTGAAACCGAAAGCTCGTGCAATGCATGTGTCAGGCTCGGTAGGACATAGATGTAGCTCCCACAAATAGAAAATGAAAATGAGACACACAATCCTATCACAACAGGTATGGAAAACCCTTGAAAGACTAAGCTTGATCGACATCGCTCTTTTGGAGTTGCAATGGCGAAAGATTTAGGGCTAAGAATCACTAATCCCCTCTAATTGAATGATTTGTTCTTTCAAAAGGTATTCGCCATCTCATCACATGATAGTGCTATTATTCTTCAATATACATGTACATTGAGAGGAAAACTAATTGAAGATTGCTATCTGTAAAGATATCTCAAGCAAAAATTGGGTTGATTCAAAAAATGCTTATCTAACTGTGAAGGAATGACATGCTAACTTGATGAGATGGATTCAAAAACTACTTCTGGCGCCACTACCGCCACTACCATCACTAGCGCCACTATCTTCACTGCCGCTGTTGCCACCACTACAGTGGTTACCATCAATGATAATAGGCTTTTACATACTTATAATAGGCTAAAACACTATCCAAAAAATTCAGAGAAACACAAACATATTCACATATATATATATATAGTTAATATAGACATGAACAAACACAAATAAAAGTTGATTGTCATACAGTTTCAACAAAAATGTAATTAAATAATTTAATATTTTTAAATTAAATTTTATAAAAATAGTAACTATAATTAAAACTTTTAAATTAAACAAAAAAAAAATCATTTAATAACTTATTTAATACAATATTTTACATAACTAAAACAAAAAAATAACAAAAAATATATTACATTTTATTAATCAATGTATTTACCGACTGTACATAAATATAATCTATCAATACATTGACGTTGCTTTCTCTCCCTCTACTTCTCCGATCACCAACTTTCTGCTTACAAAAATGCTGTCTGAGTCACGGTGCTTAATATTTGCTGAAATATGTCTTCACTTATACAAGCTTCATATGAGAAACAATACGGTACCATATCTGTACGAAATTTAAACCACCAAATAAAATCAAAATAAATAAATAAAAACTATGTTTTGGTAAATATATATTGCTGCAGTAAAATGTACATATATACTAGCAGTTCACTCGTACATATATTACTACAGTATATGTACATATAAACTATAGTTTTATGCATACATATATATTGAGTACATATATATACTCAGTTTATATGTACATAAAATATTGTAGCATTATATGTATGCATATACTGACTATATACGTACGTATATACATCATTTGTTGCCATTGCAGCTACATCCGCTATCCCTGCCGCTGCCTCTGCCACTACCTCTGCCACTACCGCTGCCACTACCATTGCCACTGCCGATGCCACTGCCGCTGCCACTGTTGGCACTATCGCTGCTACAACTACTACTATTGCAGTTACCAGTGCTGCTGCTGCTGCCTCCATTGCCACTGCTGCCACTGATGTTGCTGCTACTGTAGATGTCGCCTCTGCCACTACTGCCGGTGCTGGCATTGCTGCCGCCGGTGCCTTAGTTGCTGCCATTGCTGCCGCCGCCGCCGCTGATGCTGTCACCGCCGCTACCATCGCTGCCATTGCTACCGCTGCTGCTACTACTAAAAATAGGCTTTTACATACTTATAATAGGCTAAAACTCTACCCAAAAAATTCTGAGACACAAAAACATATTCACAAATATATATAAAAAACTATTATTGACATAAACAAACACAAATTAAATTTGATTGTGATACAGCTTCAACAAAAATCCAAAAGATGTCTAGTAATTATGTTTAGAGATAAAGAGAGTGAAAAAATAAAATGTTTTTAGAATAATAAAGATAAGATAAGCTAGCTCTCTTTTTGATAAAGCTGAAATCGGTAAATATGAGACCCAATCACTAGAAGGACTATGATAATGTTTGAAAGCTTTGAATCAGAATTTTTTCTTTTGCCTCACATAATGTGTACTGCAAATATTCATAATTTAGTTCATCAGAAAAGAAAAGAACAAAACTAGAATAAAAAAAATTGAAACCTGTAAAAAAATATCATAATTATTTGCAACACATAGACAAAAATAAGTACCAGTTTAAATATAATTTTTATACTCAATCATCCTCATAATTTGTAGGGAATGTTAGCCTCTCCTGTGAGGATTCATAGCTAGATCTCTGAATGCAATCTGTTGCGCCAATGCTGCTAACTATGACTCCATATAGGACATCTGCTATTGCATTACATTTTTAATTTCTTTCATCTCATAATTTATTTCTTTAATTTCTTGCATTTCTTTCATCAAATTAGTTATCTAGTCATCCTTCTTTTTAATTTCGGTCTCCATAACTACAATACGTTCATTTGTTTCTAGTGCTTGTTTGACTGCCTCATCCACCATTGCGGAGGCAGATGAATTAGAAGCATGACTGCTACAACAAAATGCCACTCCCTTAGAGCCGATTCCGTACACTCACTGCTTCTTTCGACCTTGTATTGTTTCCAAATAAATAGGATCATAGTCAATTGGTTGAAGATCCATAGAACTCTCAACTTGTTGATGAGTAGTTTTCCACGTTCCTCAATTAGGTCCTGAGATAAAAATATAGAAAAAAACTATTCTAGATATACAAAAAATAAAATAAATATTTTGAATTCAAAAGAATTTTCATAATGTATTGTAGTTTTATAAAATTTAATTAATAATACAATTTTTTTACCGCAATCATCTGAGACTTGTTGTCGACATACTGACCATCCACTTTTTTCACATGCATCTTCTTGAAAATCTCATAAAAATTTGGATCTCGACTCAATTCTCCACCCTAGAATTTGTTTTTATTAAGTCATAAAAAAACAAATGATAAAAAGATGTAACTAAATTAATAAAACCATGAAGTGATTTTATTTATTGGACTATTAGGACAACCACAATATATAGATATGTTTAGAATTTTAAATTTGTACCAAATCTTGAGCGTACTCAATGCTCGACTTTGAACCTCTAGTGTATCGAGAGATTCATGTTCCTAGTCCAGCTACCTCACTTATTTATTTTTTTTGTGGCAATATTTGTTTTTTTCTTCACATCTGGCTCCTCCATATAATTAAGCCACTCGGGCCAGTCTTCCTCGAATATAAAATCATGTCTTTCTTTTATTTTCTTTAAATTATGGACAAAATCAGAATACCATTGAGCAGCTTTGATCTCTCATAATGACTTTATCTTTCCATCAAATTTGGGTGCCAATGTGCATTGATTTTATAAATAGAAAAATGACAAAAGAATTTATATTAACTACAAGAAAACAATTATTTACTACTTTAATAATAATCAACATAAAAGTTAAGTAATTAGATATTTATTTTTCAATGCTTTTGTTTTGTTATTTTTACCTGAAAGTCATTAAAATATGACTCTTTTGTCGATTTAGAAACTTTCTTCCAGGAGAAAGCTTTAGAATTAGCCATTTTCTTGAAATCCTTTGTAATTATAGTCGAACACTTGTGAGCTGGAATAAAACTATACAAATAAATAAATAACATAAAACTTTGTTATTTTTACATATTTCTTTTACTTCTCATCCATAATCTCAATACTTTAAACTGACTACAGAGGAAGGCACGACATTTGATGTTTTCGTTGGTATTGTAAATGGGAGAATAATCAGTGTAAACAATTATGTAGAAGATAGAGATTGATAAAAAGTGTGTGTAGGAAGCACAATTGGTGGTTGGCTTACATTTGATAAAGGTGATAGTAGAGGTCGCAAAGATGGTGATGGTGATAGAAATGCAGATGGTGATTGTGATGTTGAAGTCTCGATATGGTGGCTATGAGATGGGACTGATTTGCAACATTATGTAACATACTAGTTGAATTTGGTTCATTTCTATGTCCACGTCAACCTCCAACACAACCACGTCCTTTAGGCGCCATCTGCTATACAAACTAAAACATAGAACTAAAATAGGGATATGATGAACAAGCATGCGTTTTCAAATAAAACACACGGATAGATTTCAACAAAATATAAAAAGTCTTTGATAATTTAAATTTATAATAAAATTATAACAATTTAAAATTATAACAAAAATAGTGATAGATTTTGTCTGATTCTGATAGAAGTTCGAACACATCTTCAGATCTAAAATGATCATCTTCAATTTCTATTGTGTCACCATTCGAGTCACATAAATTTTTTGGATCTTCATTTACATTTAAAGGCTCAAAATTATTTATTTCATCTTTCTGGAATGCCGGTGCAATTTCTATGTCCGCACTTCTTTGTTGCGATGTTGATACTTGAAATTTTGATCGAGCTTTGATTTTGCAAATCGCCCACTAAACTTTCATATCATGAGATAAACTCAGATTTGTAAAATAAATAACTAGGTGGCTTGAACTGCCATAATAAATGGCTCATATCGATTATATCTACATTTATGGTTAACATCTACTAGCTTATAATGCGAATGAATCTATGTGCTCACATTTCGTGTAGGATCAAAGCACTCACACTTAAATAATACAATCCTATTGTTTTTGAGTCCCAAATACTCCAACTCAATCACCTCTTTGAGTTGACCATAATAATCAATCTCATCTACACTATAACCTGAACCTTTAATGCATACACCACTATTCATTGTTATTTTAGAAGAACCATGCCCGATTGTGTGAAATTTATATCCATTAACAAAATGCCCAGGATAGATTGTCACATATCTAAGCGGGCATTTACTTAGATTCTGAATGAAAATATTTGAATCTCCATCTGAAGGATCAATTGCCTGTTAAAAATTTAAAAAATTGATATTAACAAATATAAGATACTAATAAATTAAATAATTCAAAAATATTAAACTTACTTATTTTCACATAATTTTTTAACTATTTCGCAAATTCAGTTTCTAGCATATAATCGACATCTTTGATGGAAATTGCTGAATATCTATATTTTAACAACTCAACATAAATACTGCACAAATATAAAAAGAGAGTAAAAAATGTATATCAATTTTTAATAATTCCTATTAAAGATAAAATTAAACTATGATTAAATTTGCAACTATTTTGGGTATACATATTCAATATATGGTGCAACCTCCTCACAATTAAGTAAAACATGGCTCCGAGTTGCTTTGTACTCTTCATCTGTCATACATATTTTCATTGCTCTTCCAAATGCTTTTCCAGGGTTCTTAAAGAATGATAGTTTGTCCATAGATTCATCTTCTTCCATCACATGACCTTCATAATTCCATGGCACATTTATATTCTTTGTATTGATATGATCCTCAAAATAAAAGAACAAATTGAAAATGCTTCTTCTACTAAATATGCATTGAAAATTGAACCTTCAACTTTTACCTTGTTTCTAACATTCAATTTCAACTTACGAATATACCTACATCCATAATGTTAGGTTTCAATTAGATTAAATTACAATAAAACTTAAAGTACTAAATAATAAAACACAGCAAATTATATGTATTTACCTCTCAGAAGGGTACATCAACTGAATTGCACTTGCCCTGCAATCATTGCTTCATATACCAAATGGATAGGAAAATGCTCCATCGAGTCAAAAAAATTCGGTGGGAATATCCATTCAAGCTTACAAATAATAAGTGGAATGCCATTCTCCAGACTCACCAAGTCATCTTTTTTGATTGTGATTGTAGTTAGCTATTTGAAAAACAAACTAGGTTCTATAAGGTCCTTCCAATCACTTAGTGGAAGTAATTCACGGAATGCAATTGGTATTAATCTATGCATAAATACATGACAGTCATGACATTTCATTCCAAATAACTTAAGATTCTTCATATCCATTCATCTGCCCATATTTGACACATATCCATCAGAAAATTTCAAAGTTTTAACCTATTCACACAATATCTGTCTTGCTTTCTTATCATGTGTGTAGCAAGCTTTAGGGAATTTACTTGTTTCCTCATTCAGTTTCAATTCAGGACACTGACTATAATCATTCAGCTCTTGTCTTGATTTTAAAGTATCTTTTGTTTTTCTGTCTACGTTAAGGACAGTGTTGAAAACAATGTCAAAAACATTTTTTTTCAATATGCATTACATCTAATTTATGACGAATTAAATTGGACTTGCAATAGGGCAAGTCCCAAAATATACTACGTTTCCTCTAGCCAAATAATTTTCTTATTGGTCCATTACTTCCAGTAGCTTCCTTTTCAGTTACCTTCTTTAAATCCAAACTTTGAATCTCTATCATAATATCATCTCCTGAATAAACTACTGGTGCAACTGTCATCACAATTTTATTTTTTCTAAATGTAGTTCTATTTCTTTGAACTTTATGATTCGTAGGTAGAAACTTACGATGGTTATCAACCCATGATTGTTCACCACTAAATTTGAGGGTAAATGCATCAGAATTCATCATGCAATACGGGCATGTGAATCATCTTACAGTACTCCAGTCAAATAATATTGAATATGAAGGAAAGCCACTTACCATCCACATAAGGGCTACCCGCATAATAAAATTCTTCTTCTTTGAGATATCATATGTATTCATGCCAACATCCCACAAATGAGTTAACTATGCAATAAGAGGCAGTAATAAAACATCCAGCATGTCTTTCGAATTTTTTGGCCCTGGAACCAATATTGACAATAACATATATTACTCCTTCATACACAACCACGGAGGCAAGTTATACGGTGTCACTATCACTGGCCATGTTGAATAATAATGTCCATATTTCCCAAATGGCTGAAATCCATCAGTGCAGATACCCAATCTCACATTTTGACTTTCTGCTGCAAAATCTTGATGTATATAATTAAAATGCTTCCAAGTAGGTGAATCTAATGGATGATGCATTACCCCTTCTTCAACCTCATGCTCGAAATGCCACCTCATATCATTTGCTGTCGTATTTGATGAATATACTTTCTATAATCGAGGAACTAATGAAAAATAATACATCTTCTAAAAGATAACCATCAATTTTTGTCACGTATCTACAATACGATGTACCTTCATAAATCGAGGATGATCACAAAACATACAGCTAAGTAAATCACTATCACCGCCCCAATATAACATGCATCCATTTAAACAACAATCAATTTTTTTCATTGGTAGACCCATTCCTCGTAGTAACTTCTTTGTGTTATAAAAGTTGTTAGGGATCAAATTAATATCCGGGATAATCTCCTTCATCAGTTCTATCACCTGATCATATAATTTCTCAGACATATGATTTTCTGATTTAATCTTCATTAGTCGAGCCACAAGTGATAATTGTGAATGTGTTTTACAACTATGCCACAACTCTTTATCTGCAACTTTAAGTATTTTATAAAATTTCTGAGCTTCAGGATTAGGTGGTTCATCCATATAATCCATATTGAAGTTGTTAAGGATAATCCGTCCCTGTTAAGTTTTCAGTTCAGGGGAAGCAGTAAAACAACAAAAGGAAACGACAACAGAAAATAAACAACAGCATTCCAACAGTTTGTATATATTCAGTTTATTTAGTTCACAGCTGAATTGTCCCCTGCACAGAAAGCTTAAAAACAAAACTAATATATATAACATCCACATACCAGCCAAACACACAGTATACGTGGTTCACAAGTCATTCAGCACTACTAGCTACATCCACCAGCAAATGCCTATGCATTTCAGATTATAACAAAAACATCATTCTTACAAGTTATGCAGCAGAGATGAGGAGTAAACACAGAGTCCGATGAATAGTACAAAAATGCGAGTGAGCGATTAAAATTAAATAGAACAGAAACAATATATATATTGTAGAGGCCGGGTCGGGTCGGATCACTCGAATGGGTCAGCTCCTCCGAAAAAATTTCTGGCCCGCTGACAGGGCAGCAGGACCCCTATTATTGGGCTTTGCTAGATCCGCAAGCTCCCAATATTTGACTTCCTGCACTGAAACAAATATTAAACAAAAATAATTTGGTGTAACATAAACGGAAATACAAAACACATTACACATATTCAGCAGAAGTCTACACTAGTAGCTTCCGTGATCATTCTATGGTATGTGTTTGATAATTCTTCGCCACAAGAAAATGATTCAATACCATTATTTTGGTCATTATTCAGAGCCATTCTATTTCCCCATGATAAAACCACAAAATAATTTGGCACAAAGCCATATTAAGCCAAATGATATCTTAGAGTGTTTGCATCAAGAAAAATTATAGTTTGACACTTGTGATGATTACATGGACATTTAATTTTGTCTCCATCCATCAATCTCAATTGACTCATACAAAATTAATTAAAATTTTCCAGCCCAGTCAAAAAAATCTTTATTCAAAAATTCATTAATAACCCTTCTGTACATCCACTAACGATCTGAGCTCATTTGCCCTGTTTTATTTACAAAAAATAATGCCTAATCATTATTTTGAATAAAACATTTTATTACTTCAAAATATACAATTAATTAAATACAATCATTTACAGATGAATATTTAAAAATTAAATATGATGAATATCTAGGCAATTTATTTGTAGAATCTACATTAATAGATAATGTAATTTTTAGCATGATAAAGATTAATAGATATCGTAGTTATAATAAATAAAGGGTGCAAAATGCGATAATGCACAAGAAAGGAAAGCAAAAAAAAAGACATTTTATGTTAGGAGGAGAGTGAGAGAGGGAGAGAGAGATAGAGAAAGAGAGATATAAGGTGGGGGGAGAGAGAGCGGTAAAGAAATGGGGAGACAGGGGGGAGAGAGAGAGAGAGAGGAGGGAGAGAGAGAGGGAGAGAAATGGTGAAAAGGGAGAGAGGGAGAGAGAGAGGGAGAGGAAGAGAAAGGGGGAGAGGGAGGGAGAGAGAGAAAGAGGGAGAGAGAGAAAGAGGGAGAGAGAGAGAACAAGAAAGAAAGGAGAGCAAGGAAGAAAATAACAAGACAGAGAGAGTGACACAAAGAAAAGAGGAATTGAGTGATAGGAAGAATTAGAGAGGGAGAGAGAATGACATAGAGAGTGCAATATTTGAAATAAAAATAATATAAAAGAAAATAAAATTTTTCTGTATAAATCTATCAAATATTACATCTTTTTTTATACACAAGTTCATATTTGAGCCTAAGGCCCAAGGGTTGGGATTAGGTAAGAGTACGACCCTTATTTGTATTATACCATATATGAGCCTGATCTATAGACACTCTCATGCTACGCGCTTACATATTGTTGATATTATATCTTTTGCCATTTAATTTCAAATTAGTTCAATGAATTAATATTATCCCATATATAATTATATGTTAGGATACATATAGTAAATGTAGTTATAAATAGTTACATATAGTTAAACATATAATTATATATAGATATATGCATAAAAGTAGTTATAAGTAAATATAAATAAATATATACAAAGTTATAAACAATTATATAGATATATATATAAGTATGCATATATGTATAAATAATTAAAAAAAAGATTATATTTATTTATATTAAGTTATTTATAGTTTTAAGAATATTTATATAAAGTAATACACATATAGTTAAACATTGTGTTGTATGTTTTTATACATATAATTATAAATATTGTTAAATGTAGTTATACATATAGTTACACGTATAGTTAAATTTATATTTATACATGTATGTATATATATTTTATCATATAATTTCATATATTTATACATATAGTTATGTATAGTTATGGATATACTAAAATATATTTTTTATACTAATATATAAATATTTATATTAAATAAATGTTGTTAATTATATATTTAAATATAGTTATCTATATGTTTTTATAGTTATACATATAGTAAGAAAGAATTATTTATAGTTATATGTTAGTATACATATAATATATATAGTTAGAAAAAATTATATATTGTTAATCATTTAGTTATATATATATATATATATATATATTCATAAATGTAGTTAAATTTAGTTTTATATAAATATATACAATGTTATAAACAAATATATAGATTTACATATATGTATAAATAATTAAAATTATAGCTATATTTAATTATTTAAATTTTATTTAGTTTCACAAATAATTATATATAGTTATACACATATAATTACATATGATATTGTATGTTATTATACATTTAATTATAAATATAGTTACATGTGATTATATATATAGTTACACGTATAGTTAAACTAATATTTATACATGTATGTATATATATTTGTTTATATAATTTCATATATTTATACATATAGTTATGTATAGGTATGGATATACTAAAATACATTTTTTATACTAATTTATAAAAATGTATATTAAATATATGTTGTTACTTATATATTTAAATATAGGTTATACATTAATAATATAAAATTATATATAGTTATATGCTATTATACATATAATATATATAGTTATGATATATATATATATTCATATGAGTAGTTATATTTAGTTATACATAAATATATACTAAGATATAAACAAGTATATAGATGTACATATATGTATAAATAGTTAAAAATATAGTTATATTTAATTATATAATGTATTCTTTAGTTTTAAATATATTTATATATAGTTATACACATATACTTAAACATAATGTTGTATGTTGTTATACATGTAATTATAAATATAGTTACATGTGGTTATACATATAATTACACGTATAGTTAAACTTATATTTATACATGTAGGTATATATATATATATATTTATATAATTTTATATATCTATCCCTATAGTTATGTATAGGTATAGATATAGTAAAAAAAAATTTTGAATACTAATATATACAAATGTATACTAAATATAAGTTGTAAATTATATATTTAAATATAGTTATGTATAAAGCTTTTATAGTAATACATATAATAAGATACAATTATTTATTGTTATATGTTATTATACATATAGTATATATAACTATAAATATTTTTATATAGTTAAACATATAGTTATATATAGATATATTCATACAAATAATTATACATAAATATATAAAGTTATAAATAAATATATAGATTTACATATATGTTACATACTTACAAATATAGTTATATCTAATTATATAGAGTGTTATATAGTTATATAATTATTTATTTATAGTTATACAAATATTTATATATAGTAATACAACTTCAACAAATATCTAAAATATGGCCAATAATGTTGTTTAGAGAGAGAGAGAGAGAGAGAAAAGAAATACTATATATCTACAATTTTTGACATGAGTAGGTAGTTATTTTTTATGGCCATTTACTACTACTTCTATAGCAAAGAGATGTTCTGCTAAAGCATCATAAATTTCTTCCATATATCTGCATGTCCATATATATATATATATATATATATAGAAAAATATGAAGATTAATACATGAAAAAAAAAAGATGATATTAAGAAAAATAATTTTCAATAATAATAATATATAATTAAAACTCATGCCTTAACATAATGAATAAAAATGATTGATGAAACTTTACATATCGATTATTTCCATAAAAAATAAAATAAATAAAAACTCACAATAATATATTATTTTGAATAAAAATTATAAAATGACTATCATTTATTAAATAAAATAATAATTCATTTATAATTACAAAAAGAAACTATAAATACTATTAATCTATATGAATCATCCCATCCTAGTATCTCAAGATAAAAAAAATATAAAAATACAATATAATTCTCAATAGTTTTGAAATTTTTATTTTTATTTACAACTTATTAATATTCTTTATTATTCATTTTACTATATTTTTATAATATGTTACTATTTTTTTATTATATTGTATTGATATTTTTAAAATTATAATAATTTATATTTATTTTATTAATATATGAAATAATATTTAAATATATATGGTATGGACAAAAAAATAATTAGTAAATATGTTTATATCATATTAAACTATAAAAGAGTACTCTCATAAAAGAGTACTCAAATATATTTGCTAGTACAATAAATTAATGTTTCATTAATGATACATACATTTCCATAAAACTTTTGATATTTTCTTATATTCTTTATTACTATTTATTACAAGATACATATGCCACAAATTTTGTGAAACATGAAACTTAGATTCAATCTTGTAGGTTACAACTTTATGGTACTCAACTAATAGCTACACCGTTCAACTAATAATTACTCCTCATATTTATTAGTTTTTTAAAATGGTTAAAATTAACATATTGGAGCACAAAAAAATTATTGTGTGTTAAAAGATGATGTTATTAACATGGCAGGATAAGGGGTGTCCTAACGAATGTTGTCGTAAGAAGAATACTCTTGTAAGGCATTAAATTCATCAACGTTACAGAGATACCCAAACTCTTCATAATCCACAGTTGTTAATGGTATAAATTATAGTTAATATAAATGTGGTAGAAGTTGATTTTTAGAGTAATAATAAACTACATTTTTGTGGCTAAAATCATAAATTGAAGTTGATAAAACATTTTTTGGTAGAAAAAAATTTATTGTGTTGCATGACATTGTAAGGATTATAAACATTAAAAATATCTAAATATTTTTAATTGTTTTATATCCTTTATCTAAATCAAAAATGTTATAGATTTAAAATATTATATTTTTTTTATTTACCTACCCTTCTCCCAAACTCAACCCAAAATTATTATTTGGCTCTTATATAAGCTATGAGGCTTCATGATTAGAATAGGTAAAATTCACGTCCCAACATCTGAAAAACATGATAATTGATAGCACCATTGAAAACATATCCAACATCTATGAAGATCAGACTCTTATATTAAGTGTTAGAGTATTCATCATCTTTTTCTGATCAGTCTACCATGTTGTTGGTTTGGATTTTTATTACCATGCTTTTTGTTTTTAAAAATATTATTCTTGATAGTAATTATGTACAAAAAAGTTTGGTTCATATATTTTTACTATCTTAGCTTGAGTGTCCATGACACATTGCTATATGTTGATCCTATTATATCACTATGAAATCATTATTTTAATATTATTAAACTTGATTCAACAAGTCCACTCATCACTAACACAAGAGAGATCACAAGGAATCACACACTACGAGACATCTATTGAAAGAATATTGAAATTATTAGAAATATAAGTGTTTTATTTCAAGAAACATAAATATGAAGTTATTATATGTTTCAGATAATTTCAAGATAAATTTAATTTACAAAATATTAGATACAATGTAAATATAAATTTTTATATATATACACACATACACACACACACCATGATATTCTTTGTTAAAGATAAGTGCAACCATAAGAATATAAATAAATCATGGAGGAAAATGATAATAAAGTCTATGAAAAAATTAATAAAAATAATTATTTCTATATCATATGTTGACTTACAAGCTTATCACATGCTTACTTGCATGAATATCATGTGTTAGTATGTATGATTTCCATGTCTTGGTTTACATGAGTGATAAGTATTGATTATGTCCTTACTATGTGTTCTCATGCATTAATGCCAAGTGCTTGAAAGTATGCTTGTTATATGATGATGTGTATAATTGCCAAGGATTGACTTGACATGTGAAAGCTATGTGTTGGCTTACTAAATGTTGCATCAAAAATTAAAAAAACTTGGAATCTTGCCTATAAATAAAAGTGATTTGGGGTTCCTAGCACACAACACATATCAAAAGAACATTTTAAAGTGAAATGATAAACTCTTGCTCAATTATTTTCAATTACATGTGTGAATATTATTGAGTTTTCTAGAAGTTGGCAGAATAGTTCAAACTGGTTCAATCAAGTATAATTAGTTTAATTTAATTTGACATGCTAAACTATTATTTATTTATTTATTTTATTTATTTATTATTTATTTATTTATTTATTTATTTATTTCTATTTATTTAATTTATTTGATTTATTTGATTTATTTGATTTATTTCATTTATTTCATTTATTTCATTTATTTCATTTATTTCATTTATGTCTTTTTTTTCATTTATTTTATTTTATTTTGAATTCAATCATTACTCATTTTTGAATATTTTTTGTAGATATCAAGTAGGCATACCTAAGTATGTGTACTAGTTATGTATAAAATACACATGCATATTGATGTATACTATTTTTGTAGATATCAAGTAGGTATACCAAAGTATGTATACTAGTTATGTATAAAATATATATGGATATTGATGTATACTATTTTTTTAGATATCAAGTCAGCATACCTAAGTATGTATACTAGTTATGTATAAAATACACATGCATATTGATGTGTACTATTTTTGTAGATATCAGGTCAGCAAACCTAAGTATATATATAGTTTATATATTATTTTTATATACTGGCCACCATCAAAATCCATACATTATATCACAAACGCATGAAGCATGTATACAAATAAGTTTATATACAAAATCCAAGCATACCATGGTGATTAAAGAAAAAATTATGAAACAAAAAAATAGAATAAAAATGCTTACTCTTCGATTAAGCAATCCAAGATAATCGATGAAGAATAAATGTATAAATGTACCTCAAATCTATTACAAATTAAAATTTAAACCTCGAAATAATTTTTGTTGAATCAGCATCGAGAGATAGATGGTGGGATGCGAAGGAATTCGTCCTGTTAGAGATGTGTCGGTGTCGAGAGAGAGAATGTATATTTTAGGAAAATATTTATATTTTTAATTATTAAAACATTAAATATACAATATATATATATATATATATATATATATATATATATATATATATATATGTATGTATGTGTATATATATATATATATAATACAAAAATACTCATTAATTTTATTTACTATCAAAATTTTTACAACAAAATTAATGTTTGTGTAGCAAGGTACAAATGAAAAACAAATACCTTACAATTTTTTATTATAATTTTAATTAATCAATAATATATAAATAATAAAAAAATATGTTTTGCCTTAAAAAATATCAAATAGGTACAAAATTAACAAACTTCATATAATAAGACATAAATGAAAAGATGATTTGTCTTCTAGCACCTCTCCTAAAAGTTATAAAATACACTTAATCTTAAAAAATATATAAAAATTTATATTTTATGGTTATAAATATTTAAGAATTCATATTAATTTTTATGAAGATAATATGAAATAATTTTAAACGCATAAAATTTCATATTATTTGATATCTTTAATAATTTTTAAAATACAAAAAATTACTTAAGTGAGAAGATAATTAAAAAAATAATATTTATTATTTTAATAAAAACATTATGTTAAAAGCTAATTTTAAAAATATTTCTCAATTGTTTAATTTTTATTAAATTTTAGTAGGATTAAACATCTATGTATTTATTTATAATTATTATTTTATTTTTTTAACTTTATTGAAAAAATTATATTTTATTATATTTTAAGATTTATAAATTTTGTATTATTTATTTTTTTTAAAGTTTTCTATAATCATAATTTTTTTAATACTTATAATAATAGTAATATTTACTAGTTTATTCGTCATTTCAGATATTTTTGAAAATATATTCTATTTTATCATACTATAAATTAATATACATTTAAATTAGTAGAAATTTTAATGTATGTTAATTTAATTTTTAAAATATCAAAAAATTATTATACTTATTGAATTAATTATTTAATATTACTTTAATTTAAATTATTTAGTTTCTTAATTAAAAAGTTTAGAAAATTTTTTGTATAACTTTTAAAAAATTAATACATCATAAAAATAGTTATTTTAGTCCTTATTAATATAAATTTTTTTATTTTTATATATTTTAAATTAATTATTTATAATATCATTTTTTTGTGATTTTAAGAGGAGAATGTATCTTTAAAGGATTGCTCATTTATAGACCATTAACATACATTTAATAAACAAAATTAAATAAAATATTAAAACTAATAATAAATTTTAAAAAATTAAATAATAGCTAGAGAAATTCTGTCGCTAAAATTCGTCGCTATATTAAGTATGTAATTAGAGAGGGAAATTCCGTCGCTAAATCCATAGCTATAATTTCAATATGTAATTAACTAGGAAATTACGTCGCTAAAATCCGTCACTATGTTCAATATATAATTAGAGAGGGAATTTCATAGCTGAAATCCGTTGCTATGTTAAGGATGTAATTAGCTAGGAAAATTCAGTCGCTAAATCTCTCATTAAATTCTAGATTTAAATAGCTAGGGAAATTCTATCGCTAAATACGTCGGTAATTTCCAGATTTTATTAGCTAGGGGAATTCTGTCGCTAAATCCGTCGTTAATTTTTGGATTTTATTAGCTATGGAAATTCTGTCTCTAAATACGTCGCTAAATTCTAGATTTTATTAGCTAGTGAAATTTAGTCGCTAAAATCCATCGTTAATTTTCATATTTTATTAGCTAGGGAAATTCCGTTGCTAAATCCGTCGCTGAATTCTGGATTTTAATAGCTAGAAAAATTCTGTCGCTAAATCTATCACTAATTTCTATATTTCATTAGCTAAAAAAATTTTGTCACTAAATTGGTCGCCAATTTCCATATTTTATTAGCTAGGAAAATTTCGTCGCTATATACATGGGTTTATTAGCTAGTAAAATTTCATCGCTTAATCCGTCACTAAATCCATCGCTAAATTCTGGATTTTATTAGCTAGGGAAATTCAGTCACTAAATCCGTCGCTAAATTTTGGATTTTAATTGCTAGGAAAATTCCATTGCTAACTTCATCGTTAATTTTTTATTTTATTAGCTTGAGAAATTCCATTGCTAAATTCATCGCTAAATTCCTAGATTATAATAGATAGAGAAATTCCGTCACTAAATCAATCGCTAATTTTAGTATTTCATTAGCTATAAAAATTCTGTCGCTAATTTCTGTATTTTATTAGCAAGGAAAATTCTGTCGCTAAATCCGTCGCTAAAATCCTCGCTTTTCTTGAGTGGAATTTAAGAAAAATTTCTGTCGCTAAATCCCCCACTTTTCATGAGTGGAATTTACAAAAAATTATCAGTTGCTATTTTTTTTCAAAGAAAAATCATTAATCCCTTGTTATTTCCTAGCAAATCCCTCGCAATTTAGCTAGTGATTGATTCCTAACTAAAATTTCCTAGCTAAATCTATATTTTCTTGTAGTGTGAGAAGTATCAACAACAATTTTTTTAAAAAGATTTGTTTACTTCTTTAAAGTAAGCATCATGATAGAGGAGCTCTATGAAGACTCTGAAATGACAACGATAATTGATTTCTCTCCCTCAATACCAAATAATACTCTCAGTCTCATTCATAGATAAAACTACTAATATTCTCTATGATATATCATTTCTTCATATGATAAACACATAATAGAGATAATCTCTTGTGTATGCATACAAACATCATATTTCACATCATTATTCTCTTAGTTGCACATTTATATTAAAGTATAAACTTTTATATATAATGGCACATGATTATATAAATTTATAATTGTTTAGATATATGTGTTTAAAATATTTTTATAAATGTTACATATATATATATATATATATATATATATATATATATATATATGTTAACACTTTTATAAATATTATATAGTCTATATATCACAATTATATAAATATTATAAATAGTATAAATATTATATATTTATATAAAAATTTATATGTTATATAAATGTTTATAAATATGTATAAACATTTTATATGTTATATAAATGTTATATAAACAATTATATAAATGTATAGTGTTACGTAAATGTTGTATAAATATTTATAAACATTTATACATATGTATAAATATTTATATATAACATTATATGTTTATATAAACACATCAATGTTTATATATAAGTTATACATACATACATATATATATATATATATATATTATATTAGAGTATAAACATTTATATATAATGTCATATGATTATAAAAATGTTTAAATGTTTATATATAATGTTGTGTTTATAATATTTATATAAATATTATATTGCTACAAATCGGGCATACTATTTTCTAAAATAGTATACCACTCATGCTATAGTGTTTTTTTTGTTTTTTTTTTATTTTTTTTCAAATCATGAAACATGCAGGAGGAATAAAAGCATTTTTTGAGTTTACTAGAAGTATAAATATTTTATTTTGATATATTTTTTAATATGAATATTTACTTATTTAGGTATTTTAAAAAAAATATTATTTTAATACACCATTTCATTATTTCTCTACGTCTAATAACATCTAACAACAATAAAAAAAATATTTTCAAATAAAATTAAACTAGAAAAAAGAAAAAAGAATGTACTAATCAGTATCTCCATGAGTATGTCATATTTTATATTTAATTGAGGATGGTATCTTTATTTTACATGAAAAAAAATTAATTTTTTCTTTTAATTTTAACAAAATAAAGGAGATTGTGAAAAAAAAACATGAACAATATCAAATTTAATGAATTTGATTTTATCAAGATTATACAATATCAACAATCCTTTCACAAATTATGAATATTCTTGATTATATAAGTATTCTAATTTGAGTTTGACATAAGTTTTAAGCAAAGAATTAATAATTGATAAAATTTTTAAAATATAATCTTTAAATATTATCTCTTGATAAAATAAAAATTTATTATATTTTAAGATTACACAAAATCAACTTGACAATTCAAGTGGCACAACCTGAGTAGGTATTCACTTGCAAATTAAGAAACATAGAACTTGGTTGAATATTTTCAGCCTACTAAATCAATGTGAGCAACCAAACTTTCTGTGATATTAGTTTTTCCTAACTCAATTGCCAATTAAACTAATAAATATTTTGGCTTTACCCAACATATCATCTCTAACACAAGTACAATAAAGAGTCAAAACTTCAATCACTTGTAAACTCTTTTGAAACATACACCAGAAAATATATTATTTTTTTTATTAAATTGTCCATGAATAAATAAAACATATTGTATTAAACAATAATTTAAACAATAAAATTTAAGAGAATACTGACATTTCATCCTATGCATTATTTGTGATAAGCTAGCATTCATAAAAATTTTATATAATCCTAATATCAATTTTTTCTAAGGTAAGAGTGATATTTATGTTGTATGTATGCCAACTTGAATGGATATTGAGATGATAATTAAATTGTTTTTTATGGATTACAATGGTGTACATAAAGGTTCACCAACCTATTTCTAATTTTTAAATATCTATAACCTAATTTATGCATATTTTATTTAAAACATTTACATTCAAACATGTTGTAGAACTAACAATGCTTATATCATTTACCATGGAAAAATAAGCTGCTGTTATCAGCCCAACACCAACACCCTTAACTTCTTGTGTTACAAAAGTAATATCATGAAATCAAACTTTAGTTAAAAAATGAAAGATAGACAAAAAGTAGACACTTAATCACACTAACTTTGGTCAAAAGAAAAGTTGCCCATGAAGCAAATGCAAAAAATATTAGGTGTAGTGAATAAACTAATAGTTTCAAAGGATATAAGAAAATTGAACAAATTCAGTATCTTGGTATAATAGGTAATCAACATGTAATTATAGTTTTGAGTAGGTATGACTTGACTTGATTATTTTATCTTAGATGACTTTAATTATTAGATCATTATAGATTAAATGACACAACTCATTGATTCGAAGACTTTGTAGAGTAATTGCTTATAATAATATCTTGTATTTTATCTTTATTATTGATTTATATAATCTTAGTGTTTTTATTGGTACATTTTTATAAAATAAAAAAGAATTATTTTTTTTAATATTATAAAGATCTACTATTGAATATGTAGAAATCAAAGAGAAGAAGAATAGTCATGATACTTAATATGAAAAATACATATAAACAATACTCCTATATAATAGATAAATGCTACTGACATAGTCTATATGTTATGAGTTTTCATCAACATAACATAACAAAAAAATAATAATGTAATAAGCTAATATAGAGGTGGCAAATAGGTCATACCAGACCAACATGATCTATTTTTTTGAGGTTCAACTAGACCACAATGTGGTGTCGAGCACATCATGCTTTTTAGCATGGGACATGTCGTGCTAGCCCGACAACAAACAAAGGTATCTGGCACGGCTCATTGTCCTAGGGTAGAATGTAACTCGTTAGATTGGTTTTGGCTCAGGTTAAAAATTAACATGTGGCTAACTCATGCTAGCTTGGTCTCGTTTTAACTGGGATCTATTCTCTCACCTCTTGGCTACTTCCTATATCTATATATATTTATTTGAGAAGAAAAAAATAAAATTATAAAAAATTTATAATTTATTAATATTTAAACCACACTATATATGATTATCAATGTAAAAAAGTATATTTAAAATATATACAAGTCTAAAAATGTAAATATAAATACTTATAAAAAATACAATAAAAAAATTATAACATAAAATATATGATAGGGTAGAGTTAGTGTTATAATATCACATGGTTTGGTTTGAATTATCACATCTATAAGTTTTGGTTTCATTATTTTTGTATATGTCTTAAGATTTTATATTAAAGACTCATTCATAATTTCTCCTAATTATTTAAGCATGATAAAGATTCAATAATATTTGATTATAACCCTGTCATTCTATCTAAAATTATATTTATAATAAAAAACTTTGATGCTATACTAGATATCTGAGGAGTTAGTATATCATGTACAAATATCATCTAAGATAAAAGGAAAAAAGTGTATTTGTATAATTTTTACCAATTCAATTTATTAATTTTTTTTAATTATTAGATAAGATGAAATAGTAACTAATATTCAAATATCTTGATCACTTATTCCTATTTAGATGACTTTTTATCAATTGTCTTTAGTTAACTGAATGAAAAAATTAATCTTCAAATATTATATTGATCTCCATACTTAGATAATCACTAAAAATATCATATTTATTTTTATAATATTTAAAAAATTATATAATTATTCTTAAATTTTATTTTAAAGATCATATAGTCAATTTATGAAAAGTGATATAAATTAGATAATATTATTATTCTTTTGATCTTAATCCTATGATTTATATAAGCAATTAAGTAGTAAAGAAATAAAATAAAAGATTAATATTTAAAATATTTTTTTTATTTTAATTGTCTTCAAAATTAATATTCTTTATATTTGTTAAATATATTATCATATTGCATCTATACCCAAGTATATTGTATGAGCATTTTTAGATGAATTCATATTCATCATATTATAGAAGATTATTATAAATTTAAGAAAGTAAAATCTCATGTCTAGTATGAGTCATTGATTATTATTTTATTAATTTTTTTTCTTAACATAGTCAGATATTTTATAATGATAATTAACACATAATTATATAATTAGATATGTATGATTTCAATGATGCTTGATATTTAGTTGAAATTTCTTCTTTTTATGCCTATAAACTTACATAGTCTAATAACATTTATATTTTATTATATATTCTAATATTTTAATATATTTTGAATATGTTTTAATGTGCGAGGTTATTTTTTATGTTGTTTTATACTATTAAATTTATTATATGATATATATCTCAAACATGAAAAATCTCACACTATAAGAAAATATCAATTTAGCTTGGGAATTGTCCCTAGCTAAATGTGATTTTTCTTGTAGTGAATGCGCCTTTGTTTGATTCTATATTATGTCATACTATTGTTGGGAGATTAACATATCTTATTATTACTCATCTTGATATTGCTTATATTGTTCATGTAGTTGATTTTTTACTTTCTCTATAAGAAATAATTATCTATTTCTCTATCTTCAATTAAAGTAGAGTATTATGCTACGATATTTACTACAATAGAAATTATGTGTGGTTATGTTAGTTATTTGCATATATGAGAGTATTGCTTTCTCACACAATTATTATACATTATGATTACAAGAGTGTTATTCAAATTATTCATAAATTAGTCATGAATGAATGAATCACACACATTAAAATTGATTTTCATATTACACATTATCATCTCAAGTATGACACCATCACTTTGTTTTTTTTTTGTTTTTTTTCTTCCTTATAGCTTGTAGATTTCTTTATTAAGTTGTGTTCAAATTTTCATTCTCATTTTCTAGTTGACAAACTATCAATGCTTATAATTGGTGCATCATGAGTTTGAGGGGATGCTAAATAACTATATATATATATATATATATATATATATATATAGTTATTTGTTAAATATGTACCTAGTATTTGAAGAAACTGTCTTCTGGGTGGTTAATCTAATTAATATCTTGTATTTAAGAAGTTGAATTACTCCACTTGTATAGTATACATGAATAGATGATTATGTGTAATTAATAAAATCAAAAAATTAAATCATAAATCATTATGTTCAATTTTTAGTTTTTCACACAAATCACTTATGTTGCTAGGTCGACACAGTTTTGCATGTTTTCCCTCTTTAACATTCCACTGAGTCTCCATCGGCAAAGTTCCAACACCAGTCAAAGTTTATAAATGGATAAGGAATAGGCTAGTGATGATGGCGGCCACTTTTGGAGTGGTCCAGCAACCCGGGCCAAGGAGAGTCAACTGGAGGCTGGTGCAATCAACACCGTTCTCCCAAAAATCCACTGTATTAGAATCAAATTATGACAACGATGATATAAATGATGATAGTTACAGCAAGGCTAATGCCGAAGATGAGGAATACCTTGGAAGCCTATTTAGCAAGGGAAGATCCCGCAAGAGACTGTCTGCTCCTCAATAAAAAGCCTCTAAAAAGGTTCATTCACTATCATATGATTTTCGCATGGGTTTTGCATGTATTTCAACAAAAAAAATTCTACTGCTCTAAAATATTTAAGCTTTCGTGTCTGGAACAATGTAGTTGTTAATGGAAAATTGCAGCAACTTTGTTTTTTTGACCCGAAACACCTAAACATAATTTTATTATATGGTACATATGACTATGACAGCTAGTTGAGGATAATTTATATATATAGTAACTATTAAACGGGTAGATATTTTTATCCATATAATATATAAAAATTATGTATGACATGCATCACTATATATAAAATATATATAGTGACGCATGATGGCAGGCGCCTTTGACTTATAGATAGATAGATGGTTAGATAGGAAGATAGACTATTATACGAATAGATAGCTACACATATAAATATAAATAAATATATACACACAGACACACACACATTGACTTATAGATTAATGATACAAATATAGTTACATAGTTAGTAAGATAGATAGATCGATAGATAAATATAAAGATAGATAGATTGATTGATTAATAGATAAAAAGACAGATTGAAAGATAGATAAACTTATAGATAGATATTTAGATAGACATATAAATAGAAAGGTAGAAAGGCAGATAGATGGATAGATATATAACAGATAGATAGATAGAAAGATAGATATATAAATAGATTGGAAGATAGTGAGATACATAGATAGAGAGTTAGACATAAAAAAATAGACTGATTGACAGACAGATAAAAACATATTTATATTGTTAGAAAAATAGATAGATAGAAAGTTAATTAGATATCTAGATAGATAAATAAATATACAAATAAATATATAGATAGATAGATAGATAGATATAAAAATATAGAAATAGTTAGATTGATTTATTGATTGATTGACAAATAAATAAATAATAGATAGTTAATAGATAGATAATAGATAGATAATAGATAGATAATAGATAGATAGATAGCTATATAGATAACAAATCCATAGATAAATAGATAGATAGACATATAGATAGATAAATAGATAGATGGATAGATAAATAGATAGATGGATAGATAGTTAAAAAGATAGATTGATTGATTGAGAGAAAGATAAATAGACAAATAGACAGATAAATAGATAGAGAAAAAAATAGATAGAAAGATAGATAGTAGACAAATAGACAAATAGCCACATAGAAAGATAGAGAGATATTTAGATAGATCGATAGATATATAGATAGATAGATAGACATATAGACAAATAGATAGATAGACAGATAAAGAGATAGACAGACAGATATATATATAGACAGAAAGATAGATTGATAGATAGACTGATAGATAGAAAGATAGATAAATAGAATTTTAAATAGATAGATAGATAGACTTATGTAAAGATAGATTATTATACAAATAGATAGATATATAGAGATTTCAATAGATAGACAAACATACTGATAAAGATATAGTCATATAGATAGATAGAAAGATATAAAGATTGATAATTAGACATATAGACATATAGAGAGATAGAGAGACATAGAAATAAACAAATATATTGATAGATAGAAAATAATATATATAGATAGAAAAATAGTGAAATAGACACAGACAGATTCACAGATTGGAAGATAGATAAATAGGTAGATTAACAAAAATACTGATAGAAAGATATATAGATAGACTAATAGATAAATTTCATAGATATATAGATAGTCAGATAGATAGATAGATAGACAGATAGACATATTTGATAGATTTACATATTGACAAATAGATATATAAAAAAATAGATCGATTGATACAAAAATAGTCATATAAACATAAAAGACATATAGAAATAAAGATATATAGATATTTTGAATGAGATATAGATAAATAGATAGACAAATAGAAAGATACACATATAGATAGAAAGATAGAAAGACAGATAAATAAATAGACAGATAGACAATTAGATAGATAGATATATATATATATATATATATATATATATATATATATATATATATATATATATATATATATATACAAACACATAGATAGATAGATAGTTAATTAGATAGACAAGTAAGTAGCTAAGCAAATAAGCATATAGTTAGAGAGACTGATAGTCAAATTGATAGATAGACAGATATATAGATAGGTATATATATAACTAAATAGATAGACAAAAAGACAAATAGATTGGTAATTAGATAGTCATATAGACATATAGATAGAAAGAAATATAGGTTGATATACCGATATAAAAATATACAAATAGAGAGATAATAGATATATAAAATGATAGAAATATATACAGATAAATATATAGATAGATAAATAGATAAATGACATATAGACAGATATATAGATGATAGATATAAAGATAGTCTTATAGATAGATATACATATAGAGAGATATAAATAAAGACATATAGAAAGATATAAGGATATATAGATAGATAGATAATATATAGATAGATAAATAGATAGATATATAGATAGACACATTGACACATAGACACATCGACACATAGATAGATAGATTGATATATAGGCAGATACACAGATATATAGATAGAAAACAAGATTGATACATAGATAGATAGATGGATAGATATATAGTTAGATAGATAGATTGACAGAATGATAGAAAGATAGATATATAAATAGATAGATTAATAGAAAGACAAATGAATAGATAGACAAATAGACTTATAGATAGATAGATAAAAATAAAGATATATAGATACATAAATAGATAGAATAATATACTTGAACATAGATTGACATATAGACAGACAAATAGATAAATAAATAAATAGATAGATAGACAGATATACATACATACATATATATATATATGTAGGTAAATAGATTGATAGATATATAGATAGACAAATATGCATATAGGCTAATAGGCATATAGACATATAGATAGATAAGTAGATAGATAGACTAATAGACATATATATAGATAGACAAATAGACAAATAGTTAGATAACAAGATAGATAGAAAGATAATTAGATTGTCAATTAGATAAATAGAAAGATATACATAAGATAGATAAATAGATAGATAGACCGATAGGCAAATAGTCAGATGAAAAATAGAGATATAGATAGATAGTTAGATAGATAAATAGATACATACTCAAATAACATATAGATTGTTAGTAGATTGATAGAAAGAAAGAAAGATAGATAGATAGATATAGAGACATTCATATAGACTATTTGATAGTTACACAGATAGATATATAGAAAGATAGACACATATATTATTAATTAGATATATCGATAGATTGATTGATTTATAGATTGATAGATAGAAAGATACACAAATAGATAGATAGAAAAATATATAGATATAGAGATAGACATATAGATAAATATATAGATAGATAGACAGCTAAACAGATTAACAGATAGAGATATAGATAGATAGATTGAAACAATGATATACAAATAGATAATAGATAGATAGTAAAAAAGACAAATATATATATAGATACATAAATATATAGATTGACTAATGGACTAAAAGATAGTTAAATAGTTAGAAAGAAAGATAGATAGAAACATAGATATATTAGATAGTTAAATAAATAGATATAGATTTAAAGACATTTAAACATAGTGTGAGATAAATATATCGACATTTAAAAAATAGTCAAATAGATAGATATACATGTAGATAGACAAACAGAGAGACATATACACAAATACAAAGATAGATGCATAGATAGATAGATATAGAGGTAGTTATATAGATAGAAAGATATATATATATATATATATATATATATATATATATATATATATGGAGAGATAGATAGAAAGAAAGGCATATAGACAAATAGCCAAATAGACATATGAATAGATTAACATATAGACAAATATATATATGCACACATAGACAGATTCGAAGATAAGTAAATAGAAAGATAGATAGTTAACAAGTATACCGAAAAATAGATAGATAGTTAACAAGTATACAGAAAAATAGATACATAGAAAGATGGATAGATAGATTGATAAATAGATAGACAAATAGGCAGATTGACATATAAAGATATAGATAGATGAACATATATATAGATATATAGATAGATAGATATACTAAAAGATAGATATGTAGATAGTTAGATAATTAGATAGTTATATATTTAGACAAATAGAGAGAGTGTCATATAGATAGATTTACTCATTGACAGATTAGAACATAGATAGTTTAATAGATAGATAAATAAATAGTTCATAAAATATAAATATAGACATATAAACAGATAGAAAAATAGATAGATAGATAGATATATAGACACATAGATAGCTATATAGATAGACAAATAGAAAGATAAATATAAAGGCATATAAATAAATAGATAGATAGCCAGATAGATAGATAGATAGATAGGAAGATAGATAGATAAATTGTAATTAAGATAAATAGATATAATGATAGAAAGATAGACAGACAGATAAATAGATACAATGTTAAATAGATAAACATATAGTTATATGACCAAATAGACATATAGATAGATATACAGATTGATAGATAGAAAAATAGATAGACAATTAGATAAATATACTTATAGTAATATAGATAGATTTATAGAAAAATAAATAGACACATAGATATATACATAAAGAGATAGATATTATGATAAATAGATCGAAAGATAGATTGATAGACAGAAAGACCAATATACAGATCAAAAGATAGACATATAGACATAAATAAATTGACATATAAATAGATAGACAGATAGGTATATAGATTGCTAGTTAGATAAAGAGAGTGAGAAATATAGATAATCAGAGATATTGATACACAAATTGATACATAAGCAAATAAAAGAAAGTTAGATAGACAAATTGACATATAGATCGATAGATGGATAGATAGATAAACAATGGATAGATAAATAGATAGATATACAAATAGATAGATAAATTGATTGATAGTCAAATTTAAAAATTGACTTATATATAGAGAGACAGATAGCGGTATAAGTAGATAAGTAGATAGTTAATAGATAGATAAATAGAATTATAGATAAAATAATAAAAAAATAGATAGATTGATTAATATATATATATATATATACACACACAGTTAGAAATATAAATAGATATATAGATAGCTAGATAGATAGATTCATAGATAGATAGATATTTAATAAATAGATAATTAGATAGATAGACAGATTGTCTTTTAGAAATAAATATAGATATATAGATACACACATATATATATATAAAGATAGATGAACAATTCGACAGATAGACAGATATACAGATTAACAAATAGAAAGATATATAGATAGAAAAATAGATAGATAAACATATATTATGATAGATAGATATATACAAAGATAGAATGACTAATAGATAGATAAATAGTGTGAAAGTGAGATAGATACAAAGATAGTTAGATAGATAGATAGACAAATAGATTGACAGATAGATCGAAAAATATATAAATAAAAATATAGATTACAGTTAGACAAATAGACAGATAGGTAGATCAGTAGATATAGAGATGGTTAGATATATAGATTGTCATATATATAGATAGTCTGACATATATATAGATAAATAGATAGATTAGAAAATAGATAGATAGATAGATATATAGATAAGCTAATAGATACATAGATAGAGAGATAGATAGACAGACAGACAGAGAGAGAGAGAGAGAGATATATATATATATATATATGGGCAGATATGTAGATAGGCACAAAAATAAATATATAGATAGATAGATATAAAGATAAGTAGAAACATATATAGTCAGATAGACATAAAGATAGATAAGCAAATAAATAGATAGACAAATAGATAGATAAACAAATAGATAGATATACAGAATAATAGATATAATGATAGATAGATAGATAGACAACTAGCTAGATAGTTAGATAGATAGATAGATAGATATAAAGATAGATAGATAGATAGATAGATACATAGATACATAATTAGAGAGATAGAAATATAGATAGATAGATAGGTAAATAGATTTATAAAAATAAAGATAGATAGATAAGCAGATATACAAATAGATAGATAGACAAAGAAATAGATAGAGAGACTCTCAGATTGATAGACATATAAAAAGAGAGATATATAGATAGATATATAGATAGACATTTAGATAGATATGAAGAAAGACAGATAGACAGATAGAAAGATAGAAATATATATCGATACGTATATAGGAAAATCGATATATAGACAAACAGACAGACATACAGACAGACGTATAGATAGATAGATAAACATATAGATTGATAGATAGATATTCAGAATAGTAGGTAGGTAGATAGATAGATAGATAGAAAAATAGATAGATAGACAAATAGATATATAGATAGTCAGAAAGATAGATAGACAAATAGAAAGATAGATAGATGGATAGATATATAGATAGACAGATAAACAGATTGACTATTAGAATGATAATTAAATAAATTAATAGGTAGATAGACAGATAGATATATAGATAGATAGACAAATAATGAGATAGACTCATATAAATATAGATAAATAGACTAATGACTAAAAAAATTATAGATAGAAACATAGATAGATAGTTAGACAAATAAATATATATATATGATAGACAAATACATATATTTATAGTTTGATAGATAAAAAAAGATAGATAAATAGATATGCATATACACAAATAGGAAAATTGATAAAAAGATAGATAAATAGATAGTTAGTTAGACAAAGAAATAGATTGATAGACATATAGATAGATAGATTGATAGAAACAAAAATAGACATATACACAAATATATTGATAGATAGATACACATATCGATATCTAGATTGTTAGATAGATAGATAGACAGATAGAGAGGAAGACATCTTGATAGATTGATAGATTGAAAGATAGACATTTAGATATATAGACAAATAGACAAATAGGCACGTAGGCATATAGATAGAAAAATAGATAGTCAAATGTATAGATAGACAAAGAAAAAAAAGATATATAGATAGATATATAGATAGATATAAAGATAAACAAAAATATAGATAGACAAATAGACAAATAGATAGATAGATAGATAAAGAGCCACAAAGACAGACATATAGATAGATACATTCATAAAACATAGATAGACATATAAAATATTTGCAGATAGACAAATAGACAAATAGGTAGATAGAGAGATATACAGATAGATAGATATCCAAATAGAAATATAGATTAATAGATAGATAGATAGATACAAAAATAAATATATAAAATATATATAGTTAGAAACAAAGAAAGATAGATATATAGACATATAGAAAGATATATAGATAAATAAAAGATAAATATATAGATAGAAAGATAAAAAGATATATAGATTGCCTGATATAAGTATAGTTATATAGATAGATAAAGATATACATATATATATAAATACACACACACACACACACAAAGAGACATATAGAGAGATTGATAGATATATCGAAAGATAGATTTATAGATAGACAAATACATAGATAAACATATATGTAGATAGACACATAGATAGATAGATGGATAGTTAGTTAGTTAGTAATTTGTCAGATAGATAGAAAGATAGATAGAGCGATAGATAGATAGACAAATAGACAAAAAGTTATATAAGCAGAATGGTAGATAATCTCAAATATAGATAGATAGATAGATAGATAGATAGTCTTATTGATAGATAGAAAGATAGACAGATAGATAGATTGAGGTACAAATAGACATATATTAAAATAAATAGATAGAGCGATAGATACACAAATAGATAGATTGATAGATAGTCGAATAGAATAATAGATAGATTGCTAGACTGATAGAGAGATAGATACGTAGATAAATAGATATATAGACTAATATACATATTGATAAATTGAAAAATAGATAGAAAGACAGAAAATCATTGCGAAAAGATATAGAGATAGATATGTAAAAAGATGTACATATAGATAGATAGAAACTTAGTTAGATAGCCAGATTGACAATTAGATAGATAAAAATTTAGATAGATATATAGATAGATAGATAGATAAATAGATAGATTTATAGATAGTTGACAAATATAATGACTAATAGATTTATAGATACATAAATATATTGATTGATTGACATATAGACACATAGATAAACACTAAGATACACAAATAGATAGTCTAATTGGCAGAAAATGAGATAGTTAGATAGAATGATAGAAAGATTGATAGACCAATATATTATAAATGATAAACATATTGAAAGGTAGATAGATAGATAGATAGAAAACATATAAATAAATAAACATATAGATAGATAAATAAATAAATAGATTGATAGATAGATAGGTTGAAAGATAAATAGAAAGAAAAAATATAGATAGAAAGATAGATAGATAGATAGTTAAATAGTTAGATAGATAGACAGATAGATTGATAGATAGTTAAATAGTTAGACAGATAAATAGATAGACTGACTGACTGATAGATGGATAGATAGATATATAGATAGATAAATACATTGATAAATATATTGATAGATTGATGGAAACACATATTGATAGATAGACAAATAGACGAATAGACTGATAGAAAAATATATAGATAGACATATAGCTATATAGATAAATAGATAGATATTGATATAGATATATAGATAGATAGATAGACATATCGATAAATAAATAGTCAAATCACTAGATATATAGATTGATAGATTGATAGACAGATAGATAGATAAATATATAGATAGTCTGAGAGATAGACAGACAGACACACAGATAGATAGATACATAAATAAACATAATATAGGTAGATAGATAGAGAAATTATGATAAATATAGATAGAAAGATTGATTGATTGAAAAACTTATAGACAAATATATAGATAGATAAATAGATAGATAAATAGATATAGAGAAAAACTGATAGATACATAGATAGATAAATAGATACAGAGAAAAACCGATAGATAGATAGATAGATAAATAGATATAGAGAAAAACCAATAGATAGATATATAGATAGAAAGATATATAAAAAGATAGATAGATAGATTGATTGATTGATTGACAGACATATTGAAAGATAGTCAGGTTGACAGATAAACCAATAGACATATAGTCATATATATAGATAGAAAGTTATATATAATGATAGATAGACATATAGATAGATAAAGAGATAGACATATAGACTAGTTTTTAGATTGACAGATAGATAGATATATAGATATATAGGTATTTAAAAACACAAATAGATAGATAGATTGATCGATAGACAGATAGACATATACACATAAAAATAGATAGATAGATAGATATACAAATAGATAGATAGATAAACATATAGTTAGATCAAAAGATAGACACATAAACACAGACACATCGATAGAAAGATAAATCGTTTGATAGACACATACACAAATAGTTATATAGACATATAAATTGATTGAAAAATAAATAGATATACTTATAGATAGATAGGATGAAAGACATATAGATTGATAGATTAAATGATAGACCAAAAAAAGATAGACAGATTGTCACATAGACAAATAGATAGATATATAGATAGATAAATAGTTAATTAGTTTGTTATATATATAGTTAGATAGGTAGACACATTGACTTATAGAATAATAAATAGAAAGATATTTATAAATTAAGACAATAGATAGATTGATGTCTTGTTTAATATATGAATTTCAAAGAAGAGCAAGATACCATGCATTGTCAAAGCACACTAGCCATGCATGATAACTTATTTCGTGTATACATTTATAATAAGTAATTATTCCATCATTATATAATGTTCACATGAGTAATATGATAGATAATTTGATTAGTAATATAGTAAATCATTATGTTTTTTAAAAATGTGCATAATGTATATATATCCAAAGTAATAAATGTGTGGTGTGTGTGAAGTTGCTTATTTAGTGCATTTTATGTTTGCTTTACATGTACATTTTTTTATAATGAATCATGTGTACTAATATACTTCTGTACACAAAAAACTTGCCACTTTATTTTTCACACATACAAAAAATTAGAAATTGGCAAGAGTAGCCTGAGGGTATAGGTGAACTATTTTTATTTTAAATGTTGATGAAACTATGTTATATTTTTGTTTTAACCATGTAATTTTTGTATCAAAATTATTTTTGAACTATTTTTGGTTTTTGTTAATTATTTCTTAACTTTTTGTTTTATGGCTTCCTGTTCATCTTTCAGACGCTCTCATAAAATTTAGTGGTATAGGTGAAGATACATTATCTCGTTCTGATGTTGTAAAGAAGATGTGAGACTATATAAAAGAAAATAATCTATAGCTATTCCAACATTAATCATCTTCACCTTCCCCGATGAGAATCTGTGGTGCTATTCTTCAATTTCAATTATTCATTAAAGGATCCATCAAATAGGTGGAAAATAATATGTGATGATAACTTGAAAGAGCTACTCCAAAACAAGTCTTTCATTAGATTTCTAGTCTCAAAGCTTTTATCTTCTCACTTCTTGAAGAATGAATAGTGAGTAACTTGTGGGCACATGATTTTTGCTTATGTGTAGCTAACAAAAGAATATTTTTTTTGGTGGCATCATTGTTCTTAATTATAGTTTTGTGTTTGTTTAGTTGACTAACCTAACCATGATTCTTTGTAGGATATCTGATGTGCAAACATGGCATCAATTTTCGAAGATGACAACTTCAAGTCTCACATGTTCATATATGTTTTGGTTTTTGATTTTGATTTTATTTTTGATTTTGATTTTGTTTTTGTTTTGTTTTTTGAAATGTTTCTGCTGCGAAATGAGAGATTTTGTATTTGTGTTGATACTATTTGAGCATTAAAATTGATGTAGTTTGAACCTACACTAAGAAGAGGAGCGCCAGATGTGACTAGAAGAAAGCTAGATTACTTCCTTTAGTGCGAGCCAACACAAATTGATGTAGCCAAAAAATCTATCAACCAAAATATAACCCACACACTAAATCATTTTTTATTATTTTTTTAATTTGTCAGCACTATATTTATTTTGCACCCTACCATAGCACACTACATGCATTCACTACCCACACTACTTCACAAAGCATGTCGTACTACTTTCATATAACTACCCACTAGCTTTCCACACACGCATCCATTATGCACACTATCACATGGCACATGCCACACTGCCACCTTATTTGTGTCACACTAGATACACATTGATACTGCTGCACACATGCACGTGGTGCATTCCAGACTACCACAAACACATAGTAGACTTCCACGTAGTGCACACCATACTGCTACATGATGAGTCACCCAATTATTGCCTGCTAGACTACCATATGATATGTTACTCTATTATTGCATGCCATATTGCCACATGATGTGCCACTCTATTATTTCATGCTAGACTATCACTTGATGTGTCACCCTATTATTGCATGTCAGATGGGTTGTGTTGTGATGCAATTTTTAGTGTCTAGTTTTCTTGATTATTAGTGCCTAGTTTTCTTACAGATAGATATCATTGGGCTGTGTTGTGATGAGATGTGAATAACACTTTCAGGGAAAAAAAAAAATTTCAAATATTTAGCAAGCTAAATGTTTGTACATTTTCTCTTAATATTTATGATGAGGGAAATACTCTAAGCATTGTAACTGATTCATCTGCTCATTGTACACATGTTGCTGCTATTGCTGCTACTTTCCATCCATAAGTATCACACTTGTCTGCTGCTATTGGTTTATTCCTTCATGGTGGTTTTATAATTTCATCTCTCTCTTCAAATCTATTGCTCAATTAAGTTCCAGATGGGGCACAAATAGTATTGTGCAAAATTGGAGACTCATGCTTGGGGTCAATGGAAATAAGGATAAGCTTTAAATGGGCACTGATAGCTATAATGGAGTTCGAGTAAATTTTATTAGTCATTCATATTTACACTAGAAAATGACATTAACATGGTGAAAACACTTACTTTTATGTAGCGTAAATGTGATCTCATGAATATGAGCTTTGGCGAGCCCACTTTACATCTAGATTATTGTTGTTTTATTGATCTTGTTAATGAAGTATGAGTTGTAGCTATTAATAATTGATTCACATGTTGTTATACATTCTGTGTATCTAAACATATTTTAGTTTGCCCTGAATTATGAGTACGTAGTGAGAAAGCACCATGTATCCCCTGCCATGGCTGCTGGTGCACATTGTGTTGTTGAGCCACATTCCGAAGGATTGGAATATACTTGCTAGATTAATTTTCATCGATATTGATCCTTGATGAAAGTTCCACTTTTTTCTTGTGTGAATTTTCTTGCTTTTAAAAAAAATACAATGATTAATTGGAGAACTTTGTTTTGGGTGTGTAATGTTATGGCCCATCATCCCTTGTTTTCTTTTGGAGCATTCTTGTTCTATCTCATCATCATTTGGTTTGTCCTAGGGCACATGGATACTTGCAAGTTTCACAGAGCAGACCATCACAAATCATTTACTTGTTAATTACCATGTGAAAGTGATCTGTTTATCAAACAAGGAGATTGAAAACAACATTTATTCTACATAAACCAATTACTTCTTATTTGCAATATGCTCTCCATTCTCATATACCATGGAACGAGGAAATTGGTGATGATTTGTGATCAAGTAAATATGATTAGGGTAGGTATGGTCAAATTTAAAAATGGAAATTGTTAAATATTTTGTACAACTATCCTTGGGTTTGTTTTTGGTCAAATGGGCTGGGCAACCTATAATGCATTTTTTAGCCACTAGGTCACCTTCAATTGCAATAGTCTAGGTAGCTATCTTATGTTAACATGGATTGGGTCAGAACCAGTTGAACCAAGCAAATCAAACGAATCATCATCTTGCCCAAGGGCTGCCGCATAACCAGATTGTAAAATCTTGTAAAATTGCACTGGTTTTTAGTAGCTTTCAAATTTACTTATATTGAATATTGTTTAAATTGTAATGCAGTCCCTAATAACCAGTAGAAATATCCAGAGGACTCTTGATAGATATTTTAGATCGATAGGTAGAAAGATATAAAGACATACAGACAGACAGACAGATAGATAGATAGATAGATAGACATATAAATACATAGATTGATAGATATATTGATAGACAGATGGATATATAGATAGATAGAAAGATAGATAGATGGATATATAAATAGATATACAGATAGACAGATTGATAGATAGATTTAAATACGTATAGATAAATAGATAGATAGACAGATAGATAGATATATAGATAGATAGATAAACAGATAGATAGACAGACAGACAAATAGATAGATATATAGATAAAGATATAGACAAAAATATATATAGACAGATAGATAGACATATACATAAATAGTAAGATAGATAAATAAGATATAGAGAGATAGATAGATAGATAGATAGATATACAGATAGATATATAGATAGATAGACATACAAATTAGATAGGTAAATAGATTGATAGATAGAATAGATAGACATATAAATAGATAGATAGATAGACAAACAGATAGACATATAGATTGGCAGACAAAAGATAAACTAATAAATAGATAGATATATAGAAAGATTATTAAATAAATGGAAAGATAGATAGACAGAAATTTAGAGAGATAAATAATTGAATGATAGATAGATTGATAGACAAAATGATAGAAATATTGATATACAGATTGATATGTAGATTGATAGAAAGATTAATAGACGGATTGATAGATAGATAGATATAAAGATAGATAAATAGATAGATAGACAAATAGAAAAACATGTAGAAAGAGAAAGATAGATAGATAAACAAATAGATAGAAAGATATATATACATAAATAAATACAGATAGATACACAGATAGATAGATAGATTGACAAATATATATAAAGATATATATATATATATATATATATATATATATAGAAAGTTAGATAGATAGATAGATAGAAGGTAGATAGAGAGATAGATAGAAAGATAGATGGGTAGATAGATAAATAGTAGATAAATAGATAGATAGACACATAGATAGAAACAAAATGATAGATAGAGACAAAATGATAGATAGATTGATAGATAAATATATAGATAAATATATAATAGATAGGCAGATAGATTTAATAAATAGATAGATAGACATAGAAATATATAGAAAGATATATAGTTAGATAGACATATAGAGAAATTGATAAATAGACATAAAGATAGATAGATAGATAGATAGATAAATAGACACATAGATAGATAGAAAGATAAATAGACACATAGATAGATAGAAAATAGATATATAAATAGACAAATATATAGACAGATAGATAGACAGAAAGATAAACAGATAGATAGATAAATAGATACAGATAGATAGATAGATAGATAGACAGATAGATAGACGGATAAAGACACATAGATAGATAGATAGTAAGACAGATAGATAGACATAAAGATAGATAGGTAGACAGATAGAATGAAAGATAAATAGATAGAAACATTGATAGAAAGATAAATACATTTATATATAGATAGATAGACATATAGACAGATAGACAAGCAGACAAACATATAGATAAAATGATTGATTGATAGAAAGATAGAAAGATAAATAAATCGTAGATAGATATTAATAGACAGATTGAAAGACAGACAGACAGGCAGATAGATAGATAAATAATTGATTTATTGATAGATTGATAGACAAATTCAAAGATAGATCGATATACAAATTTATAGACAAAATATAGATAGATTGATAAACTGATAGTAAGATATATAGATAGATAAATAAATAAATAGATAAATAGATAAATTAATAAATAGATAGATAAACAGATTGATAGACAACTCGATAGACAAATAGATCGAGAGATTATATGACAAGAGATAATTAGATAAAAAACTACATAGACATAAAGACAGATAGATACACAGGTAGATAGACTGATAGATAGATAGATAGATAAATAGATGATTGATTGATTGAGAGCTAAATATACAAAAAGTTAGATAGATAGATAGAAAGAAGGAAAGATAGATAGATGATTGATTGATAAATAAATATACAATAGATAGACAGATAGATAGTCAGACAGATTGATTGATTGACAGAATGATAGGTAGATTGATAAACATATAGATATATGATAGATAAACAATTTATATAGACTTATAGATTGACAGATAGATATATAGAGAGATTGATAGACATATTGATAGATTTAAAGATAGATAGACATGTAGATAGATAGATAGATAATTACATAAATAAATATACAAATAGATAGATAGATTAGATAGATTGAAAGATAGAAAGATAGATAGACAGACAGACAGATAGATAGATATATATATATATATATATATATATAGTTAGATAGATAGAGAGATAAATAGATCATAGACACATAGATAGATTGCTAGATATCTCATAGACAGATAGTCAGATAGATGGATTGATGAATATACATAAAGATTGTCGATAGATTGATAAATAAATAGATAGTTAGACATATAGCAAGAAAGATAGATAGATAGATATATATATATAGAATGATTGATTTATTGATTGATTGACAAATTCATAGACAAATTCATAAACAGATTGATAGTAAGATTATAAACTAAAATATAGACAGATTAATAAACATTTAGATACACATATAGATAGATAGATCAATAAATATATAGATTGATAAATAGATAGATAGATAGATTGATAAACAACTAGATAGTCAAATAAATCGAAAGATTATAAGACAAGAGATAGATAGAGAGACATATAGATAGATATATAGATAGACTGATAGATAGACACTTAGATAGACGCATAGATAGACAAATAGATAGATTAATTGAGAAATAAATATACAAAAAGTTAGAGAGATAGAAAGAAAGAAGGAAAGGTGATAGATAGATAGATAACATATATATAAATAGATAGACAGATTGATTGATTGATTGATAAACAAAATGATAGATAGATTGATAGACATATAGATAAATGATTTATAGACTTATAGATATACAAATAGATAGGTAGACAGATGGATAGACATATTGATGATTGATTTATTAATAGATAAATAAAAAATACAAATAGATAGAAAGAAAGATAACTGATAGATCGACATATAGATAGATAGATAAATAGGTAGAATGATAATTAGTTATACAGTTAAATAGAAAAAAATATAGATCCACATATAATAAATAGATATATAGATACATAGATAGATTGATAAATTAAATGAAAGACAAATACATAGAAAGATAGATATATAGATAGATAACAGATTGCTAGACAGATATATAGTTAGATAGATTGATAGATATATAAATAAAATTATAGAAAGAGATATATATAGATAGATTGATTGATAGACAGAAAGATAGTTAGATAGATAGTCAGATAGATTGATAAATAAATAGATTGATAGACTTATAGAAAGAAAGATATATAGATATATAAATAATAATTTATTGATTGACAGATTGATAGAAAAATTCATAGACAGATTGATAGAAAGATTTATTGACAAAAATATAGACAGATTAATAAACATAAGATACACATATATATAGATAGATATTTAGATTGATAAATAGATAGATAGACAAATTGAAAGACAACTAATAGTCAAATAGATTGAAAGATTATAAGACAAGAGATAGATAGATAGATAGAGTTAGAAAGATAGACTAATAGATAGACACGTAGATATATCAATTAATAGACAAATAAATAGATAGATAGATAGATAATATAAAAAGTCAGAGATAGAAAAAATAGAAGTAAAGATGATAGATAGATAGATAGACAAATAGACCGATAAACAAATAGATAGACAGATAGTAATTAGGAAAATATATACCCAATTTGATTGAAGATTAATATATACATAGATAGATAGATAGATAGATAAATAGATACATAAATAGATAGATTAATAGATAGATGTATAGACAGATAGATATACAAATAAATAGACTTATAGATATAGATATTGATTGATAGATAGATAGATAAATAAAATGAGAAATAGATAGATGAATAAATAGATAGATAGAGAGAAAGATAGACAGAAATATATATAGATAGATAGAATGATTTATTTATAGACAGAATGATAGACACATTTATAGACAAACTTATAGATTAGTTGATAGACAGATTGATAGACAGATAGATAAGCAGATATAAAACACAGATAGATAGGCATATAGATAGACAAATTAATAGTCATTTTGATAGAAAAATATATAGACAAATAGATCGAAAGATTATTAGACAGATAGAGAGATAGATATATAGATAGATAGACAATAGATAGACAAATAGATATACTGATAGATAGACTAATAGATACATACATATATAATTGTTATATATATAGACTGAGAATTTTATAGATTAAAAGATAGTTAAATAGATAGATAAACAAATAGATAGATACATAGATAAAAAGATATAAAGATAGATAGAAAAATTGATTATTTTATAGATAGAATTATCAAAAGATAGATAGATAGATAGATTATAGATAGACATTTAAATAGACTTAAAGATAAATAGATAGATAGATTGATTGATAGATTGAAAATCATATTGATAGACAAATATATAGATATATAAATAATAGATAATTAGAATGATAGATAGATAAATAAACAGATAGATAGATATATAAAAGATAGATAGATAGATAGGCAGATAGAAAGATAGATAGATAAATAGACAGATAGATAGTCAAACAGATAGATAGATAGACAAACAAATAAAAGAAATGCATATAGACAAATATACAAACAAACAAATAGATAGATAGATAGTATATGAGCAAATATATAGATAGTTTGATAGATAGATTTTAAGACAGATTCATATATTTATTTATAGATAGATAGATAGATAGATTTATAGATAGACTGATATATAGACAACAAATGAATAGATAGATAGATACATAGATAGATAGATATAGAGATAGATAGAAAGATAGATAGATAGATTGATTGATTGACAGATAGATATAGTTATATATACGAGAATGATAGACACATAAATAGAGAGATAAGATGGTAGATTGATAGACAATTGATAGATAGAATGTTAAACATATAGACTAATTGATAGAAAAGATAGATTATTAAATAGTTAGACATATAAATATATAGATAGATAGATAGATAAACATATAGATCTATAGATTATTAAATAGATTGACATATAGAGAGATAGATAGATAAATAGAAAGACAGATAAATTGACAGAAAGATAGATTGATAGAAATAGATTTACATATTAATACACGGATAGATCGTAGATAGATAGACAACTATATTGATAGATAGACAGACATACAGATAGATAGATAGAAAATAATAGAAATATATACAGATATTTAGACAGATAGATAGACAATTGGATAGTCATATTGATAGATAAATCAATAGGCAAAGAGTTCGACAATAGAGGGATAGATAAATAGACATGTTGATAGATGGGTAGATAAATAGATAGATAGACTAATAGTTAGACATATAGATAGATAGATAAACATATAGGTAGACATTGATTGACTGATTAATTGATAGATTGATAGACAAATAGTTATATAAAATGATCGACAGAAAGATATACAATAAATCGACTAACAGATAGCTAAATAGAGATAGATAGTTAGAAAGATAGACAAATAGATACACAGATAGCTAGATAGAGAGATATCTAGATAGTTAGACATATATATAGATAGATAGATAGACATATAGATAGGTAGATAGATAGTAGATAGATAGGTAGATAGATAGACATATAGACAGATAGATAGATTGTTAGAGTGATTGATAGATAGATTTATAGACAGATAGGTAGATTGATAGATATTTTGATAGGCATATTAATAGAAAGATTGATAGACAAATTGATAGACATATAGATATACAAATTGTTAGAAAGATAGATTGAAAGATAGATAGATGGATAAATAAATAAATAAAGATAGATAGACAGGTAGATAGAAAGATAGATAGATAGATAGATTGATTCATTGATAGATAGATAAATTGATTCATTGATAGATAGATAGATAAATAGATAGATAGACAGGTAGATAGATACATAGATACATAAATAGACAAATAGATATATGGATAGATAGATAGATTGATTCATTGAAAGATAGAAAATTGATTCATTGATACATAGATAGATAAATAGATATATAGATAGACAATATATAGACAGACAAAGATATAAAGATAGATATATAGTTAAATAGATAGATAGATGGCAATATGGACAAAAAATTGATAGATATATAGATAAATAGATAGGTAGACAGAAGATCTGTAGGTATATAGATATGCTAGATAGAAAAAATAGAGAGATAGATAAATAGAGAGATAGATAGACAGAAAGACAGATAGATAAATAGATAAAATGATAGATAGACTTATATATAGATTGATATATAAAATATTGATAGATAGACAGATAGATCAGTCGATATATAGATAGATATAGAAAGATAGATAAAGAGAAAGATAAATAGACTATTAGATAGATAGATAGATATACAGATAAATAGATAGATTGATAGATATATTGATATATATATATATATATATATATATATATTGATAGAAGATTGATAGACAAAAGATTGATAGATAGATTGATCTATAGATCGATAGAAAAATAGTTATTAGATTTAAAGATTTTTAGACAGATAGATATATAGATAGATAGATATATAACATATAGATAAAAAAGATAGACAATAGATTGACAAAAAGATATACAAATAGATAATAGATATATAGATGATAGATATATAGATAGACATATAGATAGACACATAGATAGACAAATATAGATAGATGGATAGATACATAGAAATATATATTGATAGATATATGATGCATAGATAGATATACTGATAGATAAATAGACAGATAGATAGATATATAGATAGATATATAGCAAAATAGACAGAAAGATAGATAGATAGATATATATAATACTACATATTTACTATAGTATATACATACTATTATACTA
>JAREIK010002862.1:0-88513 GCA_029783825.1 Sapria himalayana | reverse complement strand
GTAAATTAAAAATAATGGTTTATAGTATATGTTGTTTTTCAATTTAAATAAAAATTTAAAAATATCTTATCAAATTTTTTGTAAAAAATAAAATAAACAAGATAGTTTTGGAATGAAAATAGCTAGGAATTTTTCCCTAGCTAATTTAACTAGGGAATTTTCATCATTCAAAAATTTGCTACGGAATTTTTTTCATTAAAATTTTAATAAGCACTTTAGCATCAGATAATTTCCATCATAAATACATCATTATTCTATTTTAGTGACAAAGTAAGCCCAAATAGCTAGAGAACTTTTTTTAACCACTTGGGCTTTTTTTGTAGTGATAGACAAATAAACATATAGACATATAGATAGATAGAGAGATAGACATATATAAAAATAGATAGACAAACCATTAGATAGATAGATATATAGATAGATAAACACATATTCAGGCAGGCAGACAATGAGGCAGGCATGCAGACATACAGATACCTGGAAATATAGATAGACTGAAAAATAAACAAATAGAGAGTCAAATAGACAGATAGAAAGATAGGCAATTTGATATACAAATTGATAGATAGATTTATAGATAGATAGAATGATTGATTGATAGACAGATTGATAGATAGATTGATAGATAAATTGATAGACCAATAGTTAGATAAATAAATACATAGACATATAGATAGACAAATAATTAGATAAATAGATAGACAAATATATAGATAGATAGATAGATAGATAGACAGACAGATAGATAGATAGATAGACAAATAAAAAGACAAATTGATAGATAGAAATATAGATAGATAAATTGATAGACATATTGATAGATGATTTGATTGATAGACAGATAGATAGATAGACAGATAGATAGAAAACATATAGATAGATAGATAGATAGATTAATTGATTATTAGATAGATAGATAGATAGATATATAGATAGATAGATCTATAGATAGATAGATAGAAAAATAGATAAATAGATAAATTGATTGATAAACAGATATAAATAGATAGATATATAGATAGATAGATTGTTTGTTTTGATAGACAGATAAATAGATAGATAGATACATAGATAGATAGATATTATATATATATATTAATAAATAGATAGGTAGACAAATAGATAGATAAATAGATAGAGAAATAAATTGATAGATAGATAAATAGATAGACATATACATAGATAAATAGATAGAAAAAAGATTGATTAATAAAAATATAGATAGATAGATAGACAGACAGATAGATAGATAGATAGATAGAATGATATATATAGAAAATAAATAGATACATAGATAGATATAGTGGTGTAACCGAACAAAATGATTCATGATTCATTCGGAGCTCGGCTCGGTAAAAGCTCGTTTGAATTTGTTTCTTAAGTTAAATGAGCCGAGCCCAAACTCCATTTTGGCTAGTAAGTTAAATGAGCTGAACCCAAGCTTCCTTATGTTTGGCTTGCAAAAGTTTGTGAATAGGCTCATTTACTAGCTCATGAACATGCTCACGAACAGGCTCAATATGTCCGTGAACAGGCTCGTGAATAGGCTCACGAAAAGTTTGACACATGTTCAATCACTTCGATGTTCTGACTTCCAAATTTCTGGTCTTTTCTTCCCCATCCCCATTAAAAAACCTTAAAGACCAATTATATTACCTGTCTGCTCTCCCATTCTCTACCACTGCCCGACACCCGCCATGCCGCACTCTCCCTTGTTCTCTTCTTTTTTTCCTTTCTTCCATTATTAATTTGCTATATCTTTATGGCCAATTCTTTGCAACTTATAGCTTTGGTCTTGTTCTCTATGTCTTGGTCTCTACAATGGGAAAGTTGAAATATTGTTGGAAATGACATTGCTCCATCTCTAACTAACTTCTACAAATCAAAGCATCGAGTGCAAGGCTTATTTTGCTGCAAAGAAAGCATGCCCAATGCACCAACTTAGATTTTAATGACTCAATTTACTTAGACTACTGATCTTTGCATCATAGTGGGAAAAACTCATCTCTGCAGGCTACAATTCTCTCAGCTCTCTTTTGACCTTTGTCTCTTTACCCCTTGCTCTAGTAGAATGAATACCAAATGAAAAAGAAAACATAAAATAAACTTGTTATGATAGACCCAATAGTTAATGTTTTAATGAAAGTGTGAATCGAATGTCTTCTACTATTTTTCATTGAATTCTATGTTGCTGAATTGGGGTGTTTAAAGTTTTCCAAATTTTCATATACAATTTCCATTTTGAAATTATATGAAATCTACCTTATTTATTTTACAATTTGTTTTGTTATGCTGTACAGGATGTCGGACCATGTTGTCAGTATGTTATCCCCTGAAAATTCACAAAAAAGTCATATAATGAAAATGCTATAGATGTTGTTGTAGAAAATGTGAATTTGAATAAGGAAAACACATCATCTACAACTATGGGTGTTGATGGGGTTGAAAATGTTGAAGATAGTGAAGAGGGTGGGGGTGATTGCGCAAAGAAGAGAAAGTGCACTCTCGAGTAAGGTCTAAATTTAAAATAGTCACCCTTCTTGATAAATCAGAAAAGGCTGAATGCATCCATTGCAAGTGGTGATTTACATTTCTTAAGGCTGGAACTTCATCTCACTTACTCAGACACATTAAAGAAAATTGTATTAGAAGGAAAATAAAGTTGTTGGACAAAAGGAACTAACACTCAATTCCTCTATAATAGAGTCTGTAATGGTAGCTTTAATACAAAATTTTAAATATGACCAAACTAAGATTAGAGATATATTATCTCATTTGATCATGGTCCATGAGCTACCATTTTCTTTTTTGGAGCATGAAGTGTTTAATTTGTTGATGGAGACTATAACTCCACGTTATCAAAAGGTTAGTCATGCAACTATAAAAAAAATTGCTTTTCAAGTTATGAGGTGGAAAATAAAAAAGTTTCCACTCTTCTGAAATATGAAAATTAAGTAATTGTGACAATTGATATATAGAAGTCAACCAATCGAAAGGTTTATTATATGGTTGTTACTTGCCATTTTATAGATTCTAATTAGAAATTGCAAACGCATACTCTCAGTTTTTGTGATGTACTACCACCTCATTCCGGAGTTGCCATTTGTGATGCCTTAAGGAAGTGTTTGGTTGAATGAGAAATTGATGATAAATTTTGGAGTGTGATAGTTGATAGTGTCACTTACATGATGTTGTTATTGGCATGTCAAAAGATACCTTTCCTATAAAAATCAACTTGCTCTTTGTGGCAAGTTGTTTCATGTAAGGTGTTGTGCACATAATCTAAATCTTCTTGTACAAGATGGGTTATTAGAGATTGGAGATATAATTAAGAATGTACAAGAAAGTGTTAAACATGTGACATAGTCAGAGAGTCATCTTAATATTTTTGGAGAAATTGTGAAGCTATTGAAGTTGCCTTCAAAGAAACTTATTTTTGATTGTTGCACAGGTGGAATGCAGCATTATTTATGTTGTTGACTATCTTGGAGTTCAAAGTTGGTTTTCCTAGATATTCACAAAGAGAAGCAAGTTGCTTGTTCTTGCCTAGTGAGAATGATTGGATGAAAGTTGCTGAAATTTCCTCATTTATTGCAGCATTTAATGAACTTACAAAAATCATTTTAGGTATTATTATTTTATTTGACTAATCTTAATTAATTTTATGATTTACATGCTTTTAAAATTATTTATTTCAATTGGGTAATATCATACATGTTATTGTAGGTTCTGAATATCCAACATCAAATTTTTTTCCCAAGCTTTATATATCAAGAGGTTGTTGGATGAAAAATTTTGATGAAAATAAGTTTATGCATTCAATGATTATGAAGATGAAAGATGGGTTTGACATGTATTGGGGTGAGTGCAATTTGTTGATCTCTATGGCAACCATTTTAGATCCAAGAAGTAAAATACAATTGATTGAGTGGCATTTTCCTATGATATACTCAAGATCAGATATGATTGAACATATTATAACTATTCGTGAGACTTTGTGCATGCTTTATAGAGATTATGTTGAAGCTCATAAAGCAGATGGTAGTGAAAAGAGGGTGAAAGTGAGAATCAAAATGAATCTTCTAGTGCTGTGATGATTGGAACAAGTGGAGCGAGGGCTTAATTTTTAGTTATATAAGACATCTTGAATAATCAATTGAACAAGTTAAATCTGATTTAAATATATCTAGAAGAAGGTGTTCATCTTTGTGAAAATTTAAATTTTGATGTCTTAGATTGGTGGAAGATGAAGTCTCTAAAGTTTTGAATGTTATCAAAGATAACATGTGATGTTTTATCAATTCCAATCACAACTGTAGCTTCAGAGTCTGCATCCAGTGCTGGGGGGAGAGTTATTGAACCACATCATGCATCTTTAGGAGTAGACATGGTTAAAGTATTATTATGAGGTGAATATTGGAGTGCTTTTTATGGGATAAAGTGAAAAAGAAAAGTAAATCTCAAATTTTTATCATATTTTAAGTTTAAATTTGATTTTGTGCTATTATTAAATTTTAATATTTTGAGCTTTTTTATTGTTGTTTATGTGCATGTTTAGGTTTTGTTTTACAATGTTAATATTTTATTTGTTATAAATTGTTACAATTTTTATAGTATGAAGAGGACTTCAAAGAGATTCAAATACCTCACACTTGAAAGTTGCTTTTATGGCATAATGTGGAGCTGATTTCATTTCTTGTATAAAATTTAATTTTTGGCATATAGTTGAGGTTGGGTACATGGGTATATTATTATTTGTTAATTAGAAAATATTCAAAGTTACTTATTATTTATCTATTATTTGAGGTGTAGTCTTTTGAGCTTTATATATTTTTATTCGAAGTTTATTTTACCTATATAAACTATCATGGTTTGCATTTTTTTGAAAGCTCCTTAGGCCAATACATGGAAGAGATCGCGGTGAAAGATGAAGATATAAAGATTATTTGAAGTTGTTATATGTTGATTTAAACATTATTTTTAAATTTTAAGGATGATTGTAAGTTTTTTTTTATTTCATTTGTGTTGTAACTTCTAGTTGGTTTGGATATGTCAGTTATTATTAATATCTTGTTGTATTAATTTTTTAGTATTTTTTTAGATATAGTATATGATCCTAAACTATTAATTTTTTTTAAAGATCATAAATAAGCTCATAGATGAACTCAAATGAGCTAACAAATGAACTCCTTACCAAACTTGCAAATGAGCTCACAAATGAACTCCTTATCGAGCTTACAAATAAGCTTATAATCAAGCTCACATATGAACGAGCATGAGCTATAATTAAACGAGGTTTAAACGAATGAGCCCGAGTCGAGCTCAATCTTGATGAGCTCGAGAAACTCAAGCTTGGATTTTAAAAATAAAGGAACTCGAGCAGAATCCAAGTCCTTCCAATATATTTTGAGCTAAACCTAAGCATTTGTTAATACAGCTCAGTTTGGCTCAATTACACCCCTAGATAGATAAGAGATAGATACATAGATATATGGGTAGGTAGGTAGGTAGATAGATATATAGATGGATAGATTGATTAATAGATAGATAGATAAACAGATAGATAGACAAATAGATAGACAAATTGATAGACAAATTGATAGACAAATAGATAGACAAATAGATAGATAGATAGATAGATAGATAGATTTATAGATTGATTGATTGATAGATAAATAGATAGACAGACAGATAAAAAGATACACATATAGTTAGATAATAAATAGGTAGATAGAAAGATAGATAAACGAAGAGATATATAGATTGATTGAAAGATAGATAGATAGATAGATAGGTAGATAGAAATATAGATAAACGAAGAGATATATAGATTGATTGAAAGATAGATAGATAGATAGATAGACAAATAAATAGACATATAGATTTATTGATCAATAGACATATAGATAGACAGATAGATAGATATACAGATAGATAGATATAAAGATAGACATATAAATAAGTAGATAGATAGATAGGCAAACAAAATAATAGACAAATAGATAGATAGACAATCGATAGATACACAGATAGATAGACAAATCGACAGATAGAGAGATAGATAGACAGACAGATAAAAAAAAGACAAATAGATACACAGAAATAAAGCAAACAGATAGATAGATAGATAGATAGATATATTTATATAAAGAATGATTGATTGATTGAGAGTTAGAGAAATAGATAGATAGATAGAAAAAAATATTGATAGATGAATTGATAAACATATTGATAGAAATATTGATATACAGGTTGATAGACAAATTGATAGGTAGATTAATAGATAGATTAAAAGATAGATAGATAGATAGATACACAGATAGATAGAGATATAGATAGATAGATAGATAAACATATAGATAGATAGATAATTAGATAGAGAGATATATAGACTGATAGATATATAGAAAGATATACAAATAGATAGATATATTGATTGATTGAAAGATAAATAGACAAACAAATAGACATATAGTTAGATAGATAGATTAATAGATAGATTGACAATATATTGATAGATATATTGATAGATAGATAGATAGACAAATAGAAATAAAGATAAATGGATAGATAGGTAGATTGACAGATAGATAAAAAATAGATAGAAAGACTGATAGACAAAAAGTTAGATAGATGAATAGATATAATGAATGATTGATTGATTAACAAATAGATAAAAAGACAAATATATAAATAGATTGATTGATAGATTGAAATATAGATTGATAGACATATTGAAACAATTTTTGATAGATAGATTGATAAACAAGTTGATATACAAATTTTTATATAAATTGATAGACAAATTAATAAACATATAGATATACTTATATATAGATTAATAGATAGACTCATAGATAGACAGATTGATTAATAGATTTATTAACATATTGAAAGATAGATAAATCAATAGATTGAGAAACTTATAGATAGATAGATAGATAGATAGACAAAAAGATTGATAGATTGATAGATCAATCGATTATTAGACAAATAATAATGCAAATTGAAATATAGATAGATAGATAGATCGATCGATCGATGGTTGGATATATAGACAAATAGATATATAGATAGATATATATATATATATATTAAAAGATAAATAGATATATAAATAGATAGAAAGATAGTCAGAAAGATCGAGAGAGAGATAGATAGATAGATATATAGATAGATAGATAGATAAAAAGATAGATAGATAGATTGAAAGAAAAATAGATATATACACAAATAGATAGATATACAGACAGACAGATAGATAAATAGATATATAGATAGAGAGATAAATAAATAGATATATAAAAATATAGATAGACAAATAGATAGGCAGATAGATAGATAGATGGATAGACAGGCAGACAGACAGAAATAAAGATAGACAGAAAGATCAATTGAATGATATATAGATAGATAAATAGATAGATAGATAGATATGCAGATAGATAGATAGATAGATAGATAGGTAGTTAGGTAGGTAGATAAGTAGAAATATAGGCAAATAGATAGACAGATTGAAAGATACATATATAGATAGATAAAAATGATAAACAGTTAGATAGATAGATAGATAGAATAGAGACACAGATAGATAGATAGATAGAAAGATAGATAGATAGATAGACAGATTGATAGACAAATAGATAGGTAGATAGATAGTTGGATAGATATTTAGACAGACAAAAAGACAAATAGATAGATAAATAGATTGATTGATTAACAAATAGATTGACAGACAGATAGATAGATAGATAGACATATAAATAGATAGATAAATAGACATTTAGATAGATTAATAGATATATAGATAGATAGACAAACAAATACACAAATAGACATACAATTTGATATAAAGATAGATAGATAAATTAATAGATAGAGAGACACACAGATAGATAGATAGATAAATAGATAGACAGACATAATGATAAATATAAATATTGATAGATATATAAAGAAATAGATTTATAAAGAGATTGAATGACACATTGATAGAGAGAGATATATATAGATTGATAGAATGATAGATTGATAAAAAAATTCATAGACAATTTAAAAGAAATATTTATATATAAATTACTAGATAGATTGATAGGCAGATTAACATACAGATTGATAGATAGACAGATAGATTGATAGGCAGATTAACATACAGATTGATAGATAGACAGATAGATTGATAGATAGATAGACAAATAGAAAGGTAGAGAGATCGATACATAGAAGGATAGATTATTTGACAGAAAAATACATAGAAGGATAGATTATTTGACAGAAAAATACATAGATAGATAGATAGATAGACTAAAAGATAAATAGTAAGTTCCATAGATAGATAGACAAATAGATAGATATATAGATAGATTTACAGATAAATAGATTGAACGAGAGATAGATAGATAGATAGAATGATTTATAGATAGATAGAAAAAAAGATAGATAGATAAATAATCGATAGATAAATAGACATATAGATAGATACACTACAAGAAAAATCCCATATAGCTATGGAAAATTTCCAAGCCAAATGGTTGTTTTCCATTGCTAAATAAGATATAGCGACGAATTAACAACGGAACCATTCCCAATTTAAAGTGCTCGTTGCTAAAAAATAGTGAGGAAAGTGTCCCTAGCTAATAATTTAGTGACGAAAAAATCTCTAGCTAAAAAAATATTTTCTCTAGCTAAATTAGCAAGCTAAATGAGAGTTTCCATCACTAAATGGATATAATGATGAAAGTTTTCTCAATCTAAAGTGCTCGTCTATAAATATTAGTGATGGAAATAGTCCCTAGCAAAATAAATTTAGATATGAAAAAATCCCTTACTTAAATAAAGATATCCCTAGGTAAATTAGCTAGGGCAATTTGCTAAATTAGCTCAGGAAATTTGCTAAATTAGGTATAGAATTTTCCCTAGCTATTTTAATTTCAAAACTATTTTCAGAATTTAATTTATTTTAAAATTGTTTAATTAAATAATTTAATATTTTTATATTAAATTGAATAAAAATATAAACTATAACTATTAATTAATAATTATGAAAAAATTAAATCATTTGATAACTTATTCTAATATAATATTTTACATAATTAAAATAAAAAAATAACAAAAATTGTATTACATTTTATTCTTTAATGTATCTACTGATAGTGTATAAAGTATAATATATCCATGCATTGACATTGCTTTCTCTCTCTCTGCTCCTTCCGATCATCATTTTTCTACTGTCGCAAAGCTGTTCGAGTCACAGCACATCATGTCTAGTGAAAAATCCCATCACTTATACAAGCTTTGTATGGGGAACAATGCTGGTACCATATATGTAAGAAATTTTAACCACTCAATCAAATCAAAATAAAAAAAAAGTTATGTTTTGATAAATATATAATACTGGTGTATATATGTGCATATATACTAGCATTTTACTCGTAGATATATTATTGAAATATATGTGAATAAAAACTACAGTATTATGTGTACATATATACTGAGTACAAATATACTCAGTATATATGTACAAATATACTCGGTATATATGTACATATATACTATAGTATAAAAGTACGTATATACTGAGTATATATATACATATATACTATAGTATATATGTATGTATCTAGTAAGTATATACATACAAATATATTTAGTATATAGTAACATATATACTCGGTATATATATACTTATATACTCAGTATATACGTAGATATATACTTGGTATATACGTACATTTTACCAAGTATATATGTACGTATATACTATAGATTATATGTACATATATATACTCACATAGCCTTGGATGACACACACACTTGTACTTTAATGCAAATACACATACCATCAAAGACAACAGAAAAAAATAATCTAGGAATTTAAAAACAAGCATATAGGTCTCTCAGGCATGGTCAGCATTTCTTGTTCTTTTTTCTCCGGTACTCCAAGCAGATAGAGAACATTGTTACACCTGCACATGGAGCATAACATATTACATTTACAAACAATAACCGATAACAAGTAGTCTCAGTTCTAAACTGCGATGACGCATATCTCCACAAAATAATAGTGTCAAGAAAAACTTTTATATACTAATATATACAAATGTATTTTAAATATAAGTTGCAAATTATATATTTAAATATAGTTATGTATAAAGTTTGACAGTTATACATATAATAAGATATAATTATTTATAGTTATATGTTATTATACATATAGTATATATAGCTATAAATATTTTTATATAGTTAAACATATAGTTATATATAGATATATTCATACAAATAGTTATACATAAATATATAAAGTTATAAATAAATATATGATTTACATATATGTATTCATAGTTACAAATATAGTTATATTTAATTATATAATGTTACATAGTAATACATATATTTATATATAGGTATACACTTGTAGTTAAACACAATGTTGTATGTTATTATACATATAATTATAAATATAATTAATTATGGTTATACATATAGTTACACATATAGTTATACTTATATTTATACATTAGGTATATATATATTTTTATATAATTTTATATATGTATACATATATTTTTCTATAGGTATATATATGGAAAAATACATTTTTAAATATAGTAAATGCGGTCTTGTATATGGTAAAATTTCTATTTTTATATAATTTTATATATGGTAAAATACATATTATATATGTTATTATATAAAAATGTATATTAAATATATGTTGTTAATTATATTTTTAAATATAGTTATGTATAATATTTTATAGTTATACATATAGTCAAAGACAATTATTTATATTTATATGTTCTTATACCTTTGGGATCCAATGTCAATAGAGAAAAAAATAAGTTTGACTTAGAGGTGTCAACAGGGCCGGGTCTGCCCGGCCCGGCCCGAGGCACGGCATGGTTCGGCCATGCCTGGGCCGGCCCGGCACATTTTTGAACCGGGCCCGGGCCCGTGCCGTGCTTGGCCCGAACCGTGTCGTGCCTGGCCCGGCACGGGTCCTTCCCGTGCCGGTTTGAGCTCACGTGCCACGCGGGCACGCGTGGGCGTGAGCGTGACCCTACCCTTGTCTAAAAAAAGACCGTGGGTCGGGTCTGATTGGACCCAACCCGCGGTCCCGACACCCGACCCAATCCTAACTAGAAAAAAAAAATTTCAAATTTAATTGAATTTAAGCCGTTGGATTTGCCTCCAACAGCTAGGGGGCAGAATCCGACAGTCCTGGTGATTCTGCCCCCTAAATATATATTAAAAATTAAAAAAAATAATAAAAAAATATTTTTTTATAAAAAATTAATATCTTTAATCTATAAATTATACCCCCCTCCCTATAATATTTATGTTTTTCAAAAACATAAATTCTCTCAAAACTTTCTCTCTCTCACATAAACCGTGCATCTCTCTCTCGGGCCTCGGGATTTTGCTTTCGGCTTGGATTTTCGTGAAACTCGACTTGAGTTTTGATCATCAGAGCTTGCTACTGTACACCTTGCATGTGACTGACCACATTGCTTTTACCAGGTAATTTATTTTACGTTGTTTTTCACTTTCTCTCTCTAAAGTTTCTCTCTCTAGAAAAAAAATAGGAAAAAATAAAAAACATAAAAAATGAAAAATACACCTGACACCTATTTAAATTTGGAAAATGAAAATGTTACACAAAAGTCCGAGGCTGCTAAAACTTTGGTTTCTCTAGTCGTCTCAACCCAATCCCAAAGTTCTAAAAAACAAAAAACTAGGAGGACTTCTGTATTTGGACTCATTTTAAAATCATAACACAAAAAAAAGTAATGGGTGAGGAACAAGAAATAGCACAGTGCAAATATTGTATGAGACTTTTAACATACAAGAGTTCATTTGGGACTGGACACCTTAAGAGGCATTCCGAATTATGCACCAAAAAACATGGACCTTAGATCCTAGGCAAACCCAACTTGGCACTACATTTTTTGAGACTGGATCGAATTCAGTCTCAAAGTTTACTCCCTTCGTATACTCCAGCCAGTTGGGTAGGGACGGCATGGCCAGGCTCATCACATTGATGGGTCTTTCGATTAGATTTTCGGAAGATCCAAAGGTAGTGCCCATCATGCAGACTTATTTTCAGCCTTCCTATCGTAGGATTTCTAGGTCCACATCTAGGAATGACATACTAAAGATATATAAGTTAGAAAAACAAAAAATAATTAAGGAATTTATGGCATATAGTGGAGTGGTGTCCGTGACGTCTGATATATGGACAAGTCACGATGATTCTTCTTATCCATGTCTCACGAGTCACTATGTAGATTCTAACTGGACAATCAATAAAAAAATTTTAGGATTCACTGAGATTCTTCATCCTCATGATTGCCCGGCCATTTTTGAGTGTATGATGAAAATCTTTAGGGAATATAAAATTCAAAATAAAATTTTTAGTGTCACATTCGATAACGCTTCTAATAATGGCGTAGCGATCAATATGTTTGTTAGGAATATTAGAGACGCACCATTAGGAGAGATCTTTCATGTCAGATGCATGTGTCACGTGATTAACCTGATTGTTCAAGCTGGTATGAAGGTGTGTTCCCCCGCGTTGGAAAATATACGCAATGCACTCAAGTATATTGGCACTCCTCGCAGACAACAAGAGTTTGGTACTCTCTGTTTGTCTGCGAATCTTAAGAAGAAGAAATTCCAATCGGATGTGAGACATCGTTGGAATTACACATACCTGATGTTGGAATCATGTGTTGGATACGAACACCTGATATCCGACTATGTCAATAGTAAGAGTGACGAACTTATTATTGACAACACTGACTGGGCTTCAGGAATTTCATTTATGAAATTCCTGAAGATATTTTATGACACGACGAACATGTGTTCGTCAGTTTATACTCCCACCACTTGCATTGCACTCCGGTGCATATGCAACATTAGTAGCATGTTTAGGAAGTATCGAGCTGACCCGATGCTTAGCCATATGGTTGCAGAGATGGAGACCAAGTACTTGAAGTACTGGTCTACAGTTTAATCTCTTTATTTCCTCGCTGCATGCATAGACCCTAGGGCTAAGGTGGAAGGGGTAGAAAACACCCTGACTTTCATTTCCTCGTGCATGAACCTGGAAGAGCCACCTGAAGGGTTCATTCACGAGAAGTTGACTGACATGTTCACATACTACGATACTAGGTATGGTGGTGGTGGTGGTGAGACTGTGATTACAGACTTTGATACCTTGTTCGGAGATGACGATTATTCCATTCAGCTAGCGAGGGGGAAACGTAGGGGTGGACCATCACATAGGAGTGAGCTATCTCAGTACTTAGATACCGATTACTGCTCAATCCTATCACATTCTGATACTAAGAATCTTGATTTATTATAGTGGTGGAAATCATATGAGTCCACCTATTCGGTGCTATCTAGGATGACACGGGATCTACTGACTCATCCGGTGTCGAGCATAGCATCAGAGTCTACTTTTTCTGTTGCAGTTAACGTGATTTCGGATAAGAGATCGAGATTATGTCCAGATATGGTTGAGGCTTTGGCATGTTTGAAGGATTGAGAGGAATCTAGGTTTAGCATACATGATCGTGTCGGAGCCGGTACTGGGACAGACACTTCAGTCGCATCCACATCCACTACGATGGCGGAGGAGTTGATTGCCGATGATGATGAACCATATGATACTGATCTTGATGTTGCGGCTGATGATTCTCATGATATCCCGATTGACGATTGATGATGATCTGCTGTTTTTTGTTTTCAATGTTTTTTTATTGATTGTATTTGTACACTTTGTTTGTACGTTGTGTTGAAACTTATACTTGTTATGTTCGGACTATCGGTTTTCAAATGGATGATTGGTAATTTTTCATTTGTGTTGTTTAATTTTTTTTAATTTTTATTGGTAGCTTTTACGAACATAATGTATTGATTTATTTTGTTTTCAATTTAAATTTTATTTTAAACATTAATAACTTTAATATATAAATAATAAAAATAAATATAATAAAAGTTAAACTAATGTGAATTTGAAAAAAAAAAAGTTTCTAAACTTTGTTATTTTATTTAATTTTAATTTTTAACATTTATAAAATTATATATATTTAATATTGTTCTGTACACCTACACCTAAGATGTTATCCATTACAATATATAAAATTTTTTAAAAAAAAATAAAAAAAAATTCATGCCAATCAGGTCTCGGGTTAGGGTCTGCCTCTGCCCGGCTGCCCTGGCCCGTATGGACAGGCCGGGCCCGGAAGTTTTTAAACCGTGCCGTGCCCGGCCCAGCCCGTTTGACACCTCTAGTTTGACTTACAATAGATCAGAACAAAGTAAATGCGGTCTTGTATTTCAGGAGTGTAATATATAAATATAATTACAATTTGAATCCCCCTAGAAACAGATTATGTCATCCACATAACAGAACAAAACTCAAGAAAAATAGGTAAAGATTTAGTCCACATCTAGATATGTCAACAAAGTTTGTCGCATCCTGCTAAAATTGTTTATGACTTGCTGGCAATATAATTGGAAAGCTAATCAAGACCCTCGTAGAGGCCCTCACCAGAGGTAGCACGGGTGATCTGAATGTGCCAATGACATTGGCAAAGAGAGTGAAGTCCTAGCTCGTCAGTAATTTCAGCTACATTTATCGCATTGGGAAGAACTTGCTTATTGGCGAACACGAGCAAAACTGCATCTCGAAGCTTTTTCTCCTTTAGCATCCTATGCAACTCTTCTCTGGTTTCATCAACTCGATCTCTATCATTGCTGTACACCACAATAGTAGGAATTGTGGTGACAATTTCACCTAGTTTCAACTTATACATAATGGGTTTCTTACTGCCAACATCAAGACCTAGCATCAAAATCCTCATCTCATTATTGGCAAACAACCTGCCGAACAGCTTTGTGAACGTAAACACCATTTCTTCCACTAAATCTCAATCCCTTTGTCATATGGCAGTAGAGAGATATTATTGAGAAAAATTAACAGAATCAATAGACCTCAAGAGATAGTCACCAGAGAGGGAGGTCAACCTCTATATGTTCTTATACCTATAGTATATATAATTAAAAAAAGTTATATATCGTTAAACATATAATTATATATAAATATATTCATACAAGTAGTTATAAGTAGTTATATATAAATATATACAAAGTTATAAATAAATATATCGATTTAATTAAATGAATACATCTCTGTATGCATAGATACAAATATAGTTATATTTAATTATATAGAGTATTACATAGTTATACAAATATTTATATATAGTTATACACATATAGTTATAAATTTGCATATAGTTAAAGATATAGTTATATATACTTATACATATAGTAAAATACAAATATATATAGTTATATATTATTATACATATGATATATTTTGTTAAAAATATAGTTATATAGAATTACTCATATAGTTATTTTATATTATATAGTTAAAAAAATAGTTATATATAGTTATTAATAAAGTTATAAAATAAGTTTACATATTACAAGTATAGTTAAATATAATTATGAAGAATTTTATATTGTTATACAAGTATTTATAAATAGTTATCATATATTATGATAACAACACACTCTCAATTGACCAATTAAATTACACCACTATATAGAAAGAACTTGTATCAACAATCTTTTCTTTTGGTAAGTTAATATCATATTTAGTGGGAACTAAAGTCATAGTATATACTAATTATTCTATAATCAAATATCTCATAGAAAAGAAAGAAGTCAGGCCGAGATTGATTTGATGGATTCTCCTATTACAATAGTTTAACTAGAGATATTAGATAAGAAATGTACATATAATCAAAATTTAAAATAGCTTATCATGACTAGAAAAGAAGATAGCAGAGTATTTGAAGAAGAAATTAGATCGATTTTTTTAGTTGAACTAATTATATCACTGAATGGAAATGTAATTCCATGGTATGTAGTATTGAATGAACCTTATCATTGCATATAGTTCTCTGATCAAAATTTGAGGCAAAGTGTTATAGATGGGAGATTAGTTGTATCTTGCAATAGTGTAGCTTTTTCCTCCTGCTCTCACGAATTTGTGGAACATGTTAATATTTATGTGCTCAAATAACTTTGTTCTCAAAATTAATGTTGATATTTACATATATATATATATATATATATATATATATATATATATATGCATTAATATATATGTTCATATACACTACCCTACACACACACACACATTTATACATCCATATACATTACTATACATTATATATTATCATACACATTTTTGTACTTTTTTTATATATTCACACATGTATCTACATTTTCAAAGTTGTGTGTATACACTTGTATGCATGCATATACTACTGTACACCTATACAAACACGAATATATACTTATATACGTAATGTATTTTTAATGTTACACATGAAACTATTATATATATATATATATATATATATATATATATATGTTTGTGTGTGTGTGTAAATATATTTATAATAAAATATTATATATTGTACACAATTTATAAAATATGGTAAATTCATTATATTTAAAACAAATATTTGTGTGTGCGTGTGCGTGCATGTGTTTGTGTGTGAATATGTGTGTGTGTGTGCGCGCGCGCGTGTGTGTGCGTGAAGCATATTAATGCATAAAATGAAATTATGAATTAAATATATGAGCTTCTATTTTATTCAAATAGTTGTTTTTTTAATATTTATAATAAAATAACTATCATTATACTCATATAAATAAATAAAGTTGGCATATTTGTAAATTATTTTGATTTATAATTATGTTAAAAAAGAAAATATAGTTCATAAATAGATAATATTGTTTTTATTTTTCAATATATTTTTTTTATTAAAATATTAATGGCTATGATAAATTTCTACCTATTATTTATTATTATTAATAAACTCTTAGAAACTTTAAAATTCAAACAAATATAATGTAGTGCATATTAATGCATGTCTCTAATGTTTTGTAAAAAAATCAATTATTTTTTTAATTATGTTCAAACAAAACAGATTACCATATAAATACATGAGTAAATTTTTCTACAAGTAATTATTTTTTTTATTATATTCAAAATATATAAATAACCATATAAATATATGAATTTGTTTTTTTAAATAATTATATTTAATTTTGTTTTTCAAACTTATTACATTATATTGTTGTTTTTTTGTAATTAATAGATACATTTCAAAAATTGTTTATTTATAATAAATATAACATATTGCATATTATGAGGTGCAAATTTTATTTTGTAAATAAATTTTATTTTTAATGTTTTATCTTTGTAAATTGAAACTACTTCACATATATATTTTAGAAATTTTTTATAATATTTATTACACAAACATATTGTTATTTATTTTGAAATTTACAACATGAATTTTAACAAATTAAGATTTTATTAGAAATCAATTTTAGTTAAATGATATTAAGTGAAACAAAAATACAAACCCTAAACATATTAAATCATAATGATTTATACAAACATATAAAAATACACTAAAAATACATTTAAGGTTGAAAAAATTAATTGTAAGTTTCTAAAATATATGGGAAAAAATGATAAAGATTTATAAAATATCCAAATAAAACAAGTATGAATGAGATGAATGATATGAATGGATATTAAGTTTCAGAAGCATGTAGTTATACATGTTGTAGATATAGTTATATAAAGTTTTCATGTAATTATATATATTTAGACATATGGCTATGTATAGATATTGATGTAGATAAATTCATATATATATATATATATATATATATAGTAAAATGTTGGTATACATATTGTTAAATACATTTATATATAGTTATATATATATATATATATATAAGTAGATTAAATATATATAAGTATATATTTGTCTATCTATTTGACTATCTATTTTTCTACTTATTTGTATATCTATTTATCTAAATAAATATGTCTATCTATCAATATTTCATTCTATCTATAAATTGTTTATCAATTTATAGATAGATTGATAGACTTACCTGTCTACTTGTTTATCAATTTCCCTAGCTAATAAAATTCATAAATTAGTGATGGATTTAGCGACGGATTTTCCCTAGCTAATCAAATCCTTAATTTAGTGGTTGATATAGCGACGGAATTTTTCTAGCTAATAAAATTTATAATTTAGCGATGGATTTAGTGATGGATTTTCTCTAGCTAATAAAATCTGTAAAATAGCGACGAATTTAGCGACAGAATTTCCCTAGCCAATTTTTAGTTATTTAATTTTTTTTATTTATTATTAGGTTGAATATTTTATTTAATTTTGTTTATTAAATGTATGTAATGGTCTATAGGTGAGGAATTTTACTTTTTTATCTTTTTTGTCACTTTTTTATCACTTTTTAATTTTAAAAAGTGAAAAATATAACACTATCAATCTAAGTATATTTTATCTATTTATCAATCTACGAATGATAGATGAGCAATTTAAAAAGTGACAAAAATTAAGAAATCACTATCTTTTATCTATCTATCAATCTAAGTATCTATATATCTGTCAATCAATCTATCTCTCTATCTATTAGTCTATTTATATGTCTATCATTCTGTCTATTTATGTCACTTTTTGTTTATCACTATCTATCTATCTATCTATTTATTTATCATTTCTTTTTATTTATCATTCTATCTTAAATTTCTTTTTCTAAACTTGACAAATAAAAAAATCCATATGACTGTATAACTATCTATCTATCTATCTATGAATTTCTATATATTGTCTATATATCTAAAATATTTGACTATATATTCATCAATTTTTCCAATTATCTATTCATCTATCTATCTATTAATTTATCTATCTTTGTATCTATCCATCAATTTATCCATCTACCTATCCATTTATCTTTCCATCTATCTATCTATCTATATATCTATTTATCCAACTTTTTATCCGTCTATCAATCTATCTATTTATCCATCTTTCTATCCCTCTATCTATCCATTTAACTATCCATCTATCTATATGTCTATCTATCTATCTATCTATCTATATAACTATTTATTTATATATCAATCTATCTTTCTGTCTATCTATCTGTTATATATTTGTTTATATACCTATCTAACTATCTATCTATCGATCTATCTATCGATCTATCTATCAATATATCTATCTATTCATCTATCTATATGTCGAGCTATCTTTTTAGTAACTATCTATATATCTATCTATCTTTCTGTCGGTCTATCTATCTATCTCTCTATTTGTGTATCTATCTATCTATCTTTCTAACTATTTGTCTAACTACGTGTCTATCTATCTGTCTATCTATTTCTCTGTATATCTATCTATTTGTCTATCTATCTATTTATTTGTTTGTCTATCTTTCTATCTACTTATCTATCTATCTATCTATCTGTCTATCTATTTGCCAATATATATAAATAAATATATACATATATATACATATATTTATATTTATTTATTTATGTATCTATCTATAAAATTATCAATCTAATTATTTGTCTATATATATATATAATATATATATCTCTCTCTCTATCTATCTATCTATCATTCAATCAATCAATCTATCAATATTTCTATCTATCTATCTATATTAATCTATCTATCTATCTTTTTTTTTAAAGGTTTGTTTTATTATTATAACCCTCTCTTTTGGCGGAGGAATACCATTTTTACGAGCTAAGATCTACCCCTTTTCCCTTTTACACCCACTTACAAATAAATAAAATAAACGAGCCATAACATTCTAACAGTTTACTAAAAGCCCATGGTAGACTTTCATAGACTGGAAATTGAGTTGGTTTTTTGCTAAGCCACTGGCTATTTTGCTAAAATGGAAGATTTTTCCATCTAAATTTTAGGGCTTATCTTTATCTCCTCAGCTTACTCCTTTCCTTAGCTTCTGGTGGTCTCCTTATGGCCAGGACCTTCCACGTTCCTTATGCTTTGTAGAAAGTTCTTTTACCTTCGTTGATTTGTCCATGCTACTTTTGTCCGAGACTCGTTTTGTAGACAAGTACACCAGCAATCTCTGACTCTCCTCCAGCATCTACCTCTCTTGAACATCCTCTTATACACCCATCTGATAGATCAAACAAAAAAAACAAGCACAGACAAACACCCAATAGACTCTGACTTGATACGAATCAAATCCACTTTTCCAGACATATATGCAAGCACCTAGTAGACTTGCGACTATGAGAGCCTGTTATACATCTAATTAGCCTCCCTAACCCCTTGTTAATAGAATCAACCCCAAGCATTAGTCAAATAATGATTCCAAAAATACCTGCTCTTACCTAATCCGGTGAATTGGGCCACTTCGCATGGTGCATGCAGTCTCTTTACTGCATTTCAGTTTCTCTGAGTTTAAATTTTTCTGGACTTTTCCACTTTCTAGATATGCATGCTTATGCTCTAGCACTGCTTAGAGATACAGGTTATAGCTGCTTTTTCCGCAACATTCACACATATCCTCTTAACCTGGAATTAATACAGACAGTACACCAAACAAAAGTTTTCTTTTAACAATTCCAGCAACTGCTGGATTTTCTGGATCTTTGTTTATCTGCCACTAGAAACTTCCAACTCGGGAAGTAGCAAGCAAACTATTTTCTGGATCTTTGTTTATCTATCTATCTATTTGTCTATATATCTATCTATCAATCTATCTATCTATCTATCAATCAATCTTTCTAACTCTCCATCTTTCTATCCCTCTATATTTTTATATATCTATCCATCTATCAATAAGACTTCTAGCCATTTATTTATCCATTTAACTATTCGCAAATCTTTTCGTCTTTATATCCATCTATATTTCTATCGATTTTTCTGTCTATCTATCTATCAATCTATCTACCAGTCTATCTATCTATTTATCAATATGTCTATCTATCTGTCAATATATCCTTCTCTCTATCCATTTTTCTACACATTTATATATCCATCTATGTATCCTTCTATCTATCCATCTATCTATCTATCCATCTATCTATCCAACAATTTATCCAACTATCTTTCTTTCTATCTGCCCATCTATCTATTGAACTATCTTTTCAAATATCTTTCCATCTTTCTATTGGTCTTTCTATCCATCTTTTTATCCTTCTATATATTCATTTATCTTTCCATCTATCAATCTATCTATCTTTATGTCTTTCTAACTATGTTTCTATCTATCTATATATTTGTATGTCTATCTATTTATTTAACTATCATTCTATATGTTTTTCTATCTGTCTCTCTATTAGTCTATCTATATGACTATCTATATATGTCTATCTATTAGTCTATCTTCCTATCTTTCTATCTATTTGGCTATCTTTCTATCTATCTATCTAACTATCTATCAATGTGTATATCTATTTATTTATTAATCATTCTATCTATCTATTTGTCTATATATATATATATATATATCTATCTATCTATCTGTCTTTCTATATATTTATCTATATATCTTTCTATATGTCTATCTTTCTGTCTATCTATTACTTTGTGAATCTGTCTATCTATTGGTATACCTATCTATCAATCTATCTAAATATCTATACATATCTATCTATATATCTATCTTTTGATGTATCTATCGATCCATCAATTGGTTTGTCTATTTATCTATCTATCTATCTATTTGTTTGTCTATCTATTTGTCTAACTATCGGTCTATCTATCTATATATCAATCTATCGATCAATATGTATGTCTATCTATATGTCTATATATCTATCTATCTAAATATCATTATGTCTATCTATCAATTTATCTATCTATCTGTATGTCTGCCTATCTATTTGTGTATCTATCTATCTATTTGTATGTCTACCAATTTATCTATCTGCATATCAATCTATATCTCTAAATATCTGTCTATCTATTTTTGTCTATCTATCTATATATCTATGTGTCTATCCATCTATTTATCTATTTTTCTATTTTTCTATCTATGTATATGTTTGTCAATCTGCCTGTCTAGCTATATATTTATCTGTCAATCTATGAATCTTTCAATTGAGGTGTCTGCCTATCTTTTGGTCTATCTGTTTGTCTATGTGTTTGTCTATGTGTGTGTCTATGTGTCTATCTATCTATTTATCTATCTGTCTATCTATCTATCTGTCTATTGATCTATTTATCTATCTATCTGTCTATCTATTTGTCTAACTATATGTCTTTCTATGTGCCTCTTTAAATTAAAATATTTCTATCTAACTATATATCTATCTATCTATCTTTCAATCTATATATCATTCTATCTATCTATTTATCTATATATCTATTTATCTATTTCTCTAACTATCTATCTCTCTATCTATCTAAGTAACTATCTATCTATTTGTCTATCTATCTGTCTATATGTCTATCTATCTATCTCTCAATCTCTCTAATTATCTCTTTATCTATTTGTATATATAACTGTCTATCAATCAATATGTTTATCTATCTGTCTACCTATTTATCTCTCTATCTATCTATTTTTCTATTTAATTTTCAATATATCTATCTATCTATCTACCAACTAATCTATCTATCTGTCTATCTATATATCTTTATCCATCTCTCTAACCATCTATCTATCCATCTATTTTTCCTTCTATTTATCCACTGATTTATCCAACCTTTTATCCATATATCTTTCCATCTATCTATCCATCTATCTATCAATTTATCTATCCATATATATATATATATATATATATCCATTTATCTATCTGTCTTTCTCACAATCTTTGTATTTGTCTCTCTATTTGTTTGTCTATTTGTCTTTATATCTATCTGATGATATGTTTATCTATATGTCTATCTTTTTGTATATCTATCCGCATCTATATCTATCTATCTGTCTATCTAAATATCTATGTCTATCTATATGTATATATGACTATCTTTCTGTCTGTCTATGAGTCTATTTATCTATCTATTTGTTTGTCTATCTATCTATCTCTTATATATGTCTTTTAATCTGTCTATCTATCTTTTTGTCTATCTGTTTATCTATTTATCTAACTATATGTTTGTTAATCTATCTATCTATCTGTTGTCTATATATCTTTCTATCCATCTATCTATATGTTGATCTATCTGTCAATTTTTTTGTCTGTCTATTTATCTATCTATATTTCTTTGTATCTATATTTCTTTCTATCTGTTTATCTGTCTATCTATCTATCTATTTATATGTCTAGCTATTTGTCTATCTATCTATCTAGATTTCTGTCTCTGTATCTATCTATCTTCTTACTTACCTATCTATATATCTATATATCTTCTTACCTACCTATTTTTCTATCTATCAATCTATCTATCTTTGTTTTTCTCTATCTATCTATTTGTATATCTGACTACTATGAGATGAACGAAAAATTTCTAGTCCCATGCAAATGCAGGTTTTTCTTGACACTCTTACTTTGTGCAGATCTGTGTTGTCTCAATTCAGATCTACGACTACTTTTTATCGATCATCAGTGGATTTAAACTATTAAAATGTTAATAGCCATTACAATTCCTAAATGAACATATAGGTGTGGAAAAATTCAATACCATGCAACCTGTTGTCATTTCAACTTCTAGTTCCCTTTTTTAGCACTTTCTAACTTTTTTATAAGTAACCATGAACTGATGCATGAAGGTGGGCAACTCAGAAGAATATTTTGATGGGTAGTTCACTGTAAATCTTGGAGTTTCATGATTCAGTAATTTCAAAATAAGTTTATGATTATCTCATTGTGTGAAATTTCTACCAAATGGCAATTGGTGTTGCATGCTCTAGTCTATCTATTTATCATTGGTATAGTGTTGTGACCTTTATTGGTTTGTAAATTTACTATGTTATACTCTGAGGACATAAAACTAGAAGATGATGACCATGCCTGAGAGACCTATATGTATGTTTTTTAAGCCTTAAATTATTTTCTTCTGTTGTCTTTGATGGTAAGTGTATTTGCATTAAAGTACATGTGTATGTGTCATGTGAGTCTATGTGATTATATATACGTACATATAATGCTACACTATATACGTACGTATATACTACAAAATATATGTAAGTATATATTGAGTAAATACATACATATATACTGTAGTATATTCATATGTATATACCAAGTATATATGTAAGTATATATCAATTATATACATAAGTGGGTGCTAATATTTTTGTAGACATGTATATATTGTCATACATACACATCTATTTACACACAAACACACACACACACACACACTTGATATATATAATTGCTTGGGCTGGTCTGGTCATCATTATGCATTGCTTACTAAGTAGGTTCATAAAAGTCATGGGTATTAGATCTACCCCAAAGTTGTGGCAAAAAGATATTTCTAGTCCAGGCTAGCCAGGGAGATAGATGTTGTTCTTAAATCTCTTAGTAATTGTGTAGATATGTAATTTTAACATGGTACAATGCGTATGTATAAGGAAATAAATTTTCTTGCTGTAGGTTTTGCAGTCATTGGTTCTATTTGTACAAAGTCTTAGAAGGATGATGATGATAATGTTCGTGTAGTGTCATGTAATTTTATTAGATTACACAAAAATATATTCAATCAGAATGAAAAATGTAACATTATCTGATTTTTATAGGCAGAGTGCCAAGAGGAATATCAGGTCCTATTTTGGGAGAAGTAGCTAGCCGACTTATGAAAAACTAGATCAATCTCAAAAGGAGTGGTTGGCAAGGAAGTTCATCAGTCGAGCATCATCACCTGCCCAACTTGTATTATCAGCAGCTATAGTAGCAACATTAGCAATATATACATGTGTATATACTTGGTATATACGTACGTATATACTATAGTATATTAGTACGTATATACCATGTATATACATATGTATATACTATAGTATATATGTATGCATATACTTTAGTATATAAGTACATATATACTTAGTATAATAGTATGTATATACTATAGTAAATATGTAGTATTATATATATCTATCTATCTATCTTTCTGTCAATTTTGCTATATATCTATCTATATATCTATCTGTCTGTCTATTTATCTATCAGTATATCTATCTATGCATCTATATATCTATCAATATATATTTCTATGTATCTATCCATCTATCTATATATTTGTCTATCTATGTGTCTATCTATATGTCTATCTATATATCTATCTATCTATATATCTATTTATCTATTTGTATATCTTTTTGTCAATCTATTTGTCTATCTTTTTTTATCTATATGTTTATATATCTATCTATCTATATATCTATCTGTCTAAAAATCTTTAAATCTATATAACTATTTTTCTATCGATCTATAGATCAATCTATCTATCAATCTTTCTGTCTATCAATCTTTCTATCAATATATATATATATCAATATATCTATCAATCTATCTATTTATCTGTATATCTATCTATCTATCTAATAGTCTATTTATCTTTCTCTTTATCTATCTTTCTATATATCTATCTATATATCGACTGATCTATCTGTCTATCTATCAATATTTTATATATCAATCTATATATAAGTTTATCTATCATTTTATCTATTTATCTATCTGTCTTTCTGTCTATCTATCTCTCTATTTATCTATCTCTCTATCTTTTTTTCTATCTATCTGCATATCTATATACCTACAGATCTTCTTGTCTACCTATCTATTTATCTATATATCTATCAATTTTTTTGTCCATATTGCCATCTATCTATCTATTTAACTATATATCTATCTTTATATCTATTTGTTTGTCTATCTATTTGTCTATCTATATATCTATTTATCTATCTATGTATCAATGAATCAATTTGTCTATCTTTCAATGAATCAATCTATCTATCTATCCATATATCTATTTGTCTATTTATGTATCTATGTATCTATCTACCTGTCTATCTATCTATTTATCTATCTATCTATCAATGAATCAATTTATCTATCTATCAATGAATCAATCTATCTATCTATCTATCTTTCTATCTACCTGTCTATCTATCTATTTATTTATTTATTTATCCATCTATCTATCTTTCAATCTATCTTTCTAACAATTTGTATATCTATATGTCTATCAATTTGTCTATCAATCTTTCTATTAATATGCCTATCAAAATATCTATCAATCTACCTATCATTCTGTCTATAAATCTATCTATCAATCACTCTAACAATCTATCTATCTGTCTATATGTCTATCTATCTACCTATCTATCTACTATCTATCTACCTATCTATATGTCTATCTATCTATCTATATATATGTCTAACTATCTAGATATCTCTCTATCTAGCTATCTGTGTATCTATTTGTCTATCTTTCTAACTATCTACCTATCTATTTAGCTATCTGTTAGTCGATTTATTTGTATATCTTTCTGTCGATCATTTTATATAACTATTTGTCTATCAATCTATCAATTAATCAGTCAATCAATGTCTACCTATATGTTTATCTATCTATCTATATGTCTAACTATTAGTCTATCTATCTATTTATCTACCCATCTATCAACATGTCTATTTATCTATCCATCTATTTGTCGAACTATTTGCCTATTGATTTATCTATCAATATGACTATCCAATTGTCTATCTATCTGTCTAAATATCTGTATATATTTCTATATATTTATCTATCTATCTATCTGTATGTCTGTCTATCTATCAATATATTTGTCTATCTATCTAACGATCTATCCGTGTATTAATATGTAAATCTATTTCTATCAATCTATCTTTCTGTCAATTTATCTGTCTTTCTATTTATCTATCTATCTCTCTATATGTCAATCTATTTAATAATCTATAGATCTATCTATTTATCTATCTATCTATCTATATATTTATATGTCTAACTATTTAATAATCTATCTTTCTATCAATTAGTCTATATGTTTAACATTCTATCTATCAATTTGTCTATCAATCTACCATCTTATCTCTCTATTTATGTGTCTATCATTCTCGTATATATAACTATATCTATCTGTCAATCAATCAATCTATCTATCTATCTTTCTATCTATCTCTATATCTATCTATCTATGTATCTATCTATCTATTCATTTGTTGTCTATATATCAGTCTATCTATAAATCTATCTATCTATCTATCTATAAATAAATATATGAATCTGTCTTAAAATCTATCTATCAAACTATCTATATATTTGCTCATATACTATCTATCTATCTATTTGTTTGTTTGTATATTTGTCTATATGCATTTCTTTTTATTTGTTTGTCTATCTATCTATCTGTTTGACTATCTATCTGTCTATTTATCTATCTATCTTTCTATCTGCCTATCTATCTATCTATCTTTTTATATATCTATCTATCTGTTTATTTATCTATCTATCATTCTAATTATCTATTTATTTATATATCTATATATTTGTCTATCAATATGATTTTCAATCTATCAATCAATCTATCTATCTATTTATCTTTAAGTCTATTTAAATGTCTATCTATAATCTATCTATCTATCTATCTTTTGATAATTCTATCTATAAAATAATCAATTTTTCTATCTATCTTTATATCTTTTTATCTATGCATCTATCTATTTGTTTATCTATCTATTTAACTATCTTTTAATCTATAAAATTCTCAGTCTATATATATAACAATTATATATGTATGTATCTATTAGTCTATCTATCAGTATATCTATTTGTCTATCTATTTGTCTATCTATCTATATATCTATCTCTCTATCTGTCTAATAATCTTTCGATCTATTTGTCTATATATTTTTCTATCAAAATGACTATTAATTTGTCTATCTATATGCCTATCTATCTGTGTTTTATATCTGCTTATCTATCTGTCTATCAATCTGTCTATCAACTAATCTATAAGTTTGTCTATAAATGTGTCTATCATTCTGTCTATAAATAAATCATTCTATCTATCTATATATATTTCTGTCTATCTTTCTCTCTATCTATCTATTTATTCATCTATCTATTTCTCATTTTATTTATCTATCTATCTATCAATCAATATCTATATCTATAAGTCTATTTATTTGTATATCTATCTGTCTATACATCTATCTATTAATCTATCTATTTATGTATCTATTTATCTATCTATCTATCTATCTATGTATATATTAATCTTCAATCAAATTGTGTATATATTTTCCTAATTACTATCTGTCTATCTATTTGTTTATCGGTCTATTTGTCTATCTATCTATCTATCATCTTTACTTCTGTTTTTCTATCTCTCTGACTTTTTATATTTATCTATCTATCTATTTATTTGTCTATTTATTGATATATCTACGTGTCTATCTATTAGTCTATCTTTCTAACTTTCTATCTATCTATCTATCTATCTATCTCTTGTCTTATAATCTTTCAATCTATTTGACTATTAGTTGTCTTTCAATTTGTCTATCTATCTATTTATCAATCTAAATATCTATCTATCTATATGTGTATCTTATGTTTATTAATCTGTCTATATTTATGTCAATAAATCTTTCTATCAATCTGTCTATGAATTTTTCTATCAATCTGTCAATCAATAAATTATTATATTTATATATCTATATATCTTTCTTTCTATAAGTCTATCAATCTATTTATTTATCAATCTATCTGACTATCTATCTAACTATCTTTCTGTCTATCAATCAATCTATCTATATATATCTCTTTCTATAATTTTATTTATATATCTATCAATCTATCTAACTATATATCTGTCTAGCAATCTGTTTATCTATCTATATATCTATCTTTCTATGTATTTGTCTTTCATTTAATTTATCAATCTATCTATGTATCTATATATCTATTTATTTATATGTGGATCTATATTTTTTTCTATTTAACTGTATAACTAATTATCATTCTACCTATTTATCTATCTATCTATATGTCGATCTATCAGTTATCTTTCTTTCTATCTATTTGTATTTTTTATATTTATCTATTAATAAATCAATCAATCAATATGTCTATCCATCTGTCTACCTATCTATTTGTATATCTATAAGTCTATATAAATGTCTATAAATCATTTATCTATATGTCTATCAATCTATCTATCATTTTGTTTATCAATCAATCAATCAATCTGTCTATCTATTTATATATATGTTATCTATCTATCTATCACCTTTCCTTCTTTCTTTCTATCTCTCTAACTTTTTGTATATTTATTTCTCAATTAATCTATCTATTTGTCTATCTATGCGTCTATCTAAGTGTCTATCTATCAGTCTATCTATATATCTATCTATATGTCTCTCTATCTATCTCTTGTCTTATAATCTTTCGATTTATTTGACTATCTAGTTGTTTATCAATCTGTCTATCTATCTATTTATCAATCTATATATTTATTGATCTATCTATCTATATGTGTATCTAAATGTTTATTAATCTGTCTATATTTTAGTTTATAAATCTTACTATCAATCTGTCTATGAATTTGTCTATGAATTTGTCAATCAATCAATAAATCAATCATTCTATATATATATATCTATCTATCTATCTTTCTTGCTATATGTCTAACTATCTATTTATTTATCAATCTATCTGACTATCTTTATGTATATTCATCAATCCATCTATCTGACTATCTGTCTATGAATATATCTAGCAATCTATCTATGTGTCTATTGATCTATTTATCTCTCTATCTATCTAACTATATATATATATATATATATCTATCTATCTGTCTGTCTGTCTATCTATCTTTCTATCTTTCAATCTATCTATCTATCTATCTATTTGTATATTTATTTATTTAATTATCTATCTATCTATCTACATGTCTATCTATCTTTAAATCTATCAATATGTCTATCAATCTCTCTATATATCTATCTGTCAATCTATAAGTCTATATAAATGTTTATCTATCATATATCTATATGTTTATCAATCTATCTATCATTCTGTCAATCAATCAATCTGTCTGACTATCTATCTGTCTATCTATTTGTATATTTATTTATCAATCAATCAATCTATCTATCTTTCCTTCTTTCTATCTATCTATCTAACTTTTTGTATATTTAGCTCTCAATCAATCAATCTATCTATTTATCTATCTATCTATCTATCAGTCTATCTACCTGTGTATCTATCTGTCTTTATGTCTATGTATTTTTTTTATCTAATTATCTCTTGTCATATAATCTCTCGATCTATTTGTCTATCGAGTTGTCTATCAATCTGTTTATCTATCTATTTATTAATTTATCTATTTATCTATTTATTTATTTATCTATCTATATATCTTACTATCAGTTTATCAATCTATCTATATTTTGTCTATAAATTTGTATATCGATCTATCTTTGAATTTGTCTATCAATCTATCAATAAATCAATTATTTTATCTATCTATCTGCCTGTCTGTCTGTCTTTCAATCTGTCTATTAATATATCTATCTACGATTTATTTATCTTTCTATCTTTCTATCAATCAATCATTTTATCTATATGTTTGTCTGCTTGTCTATATGTCTATCTATCTATATATAAATGTATTTATCTTTCTATCAATGTTTCTATCTATTTATCTTTCATTCTATCTGTCTACCTATCTATCTTTATGTCTATCTATCTGTCTTACTATCTATCTATCTATGTGTCTTTATCCGTCTATCTATCTGTCTATCTATCTATCTATCTATCTATGTATCTATTTATCTATCTATCTGTTTATCTTTCTGTCTATCTATCTGTCTATATATTTGTCTATTTATATATCTATTTTTCTATCTATCTATGTGTCTATTTATCTTTCTATCTATCTATGTGTCTATTTATCTATCTATCTATCTATCTATCTTTATGTCTATTTATCAATTTCTCTATATGTCTATCTAACTATATATCTTTCTATCTATTTCTATGTCTATCTATCTATTTATTAAATCTATCTGCCTATCTATTTATATATTTATCTATTTATTTATCTATCAATCTATCTATCATTTTGTCTCTATCTATCATTTTGTTTCTATCTATGTGTCTATCTATCTATTTATCTAACTATTTATCTATCTACCCATCTATCTTTCTATCTATCTCTCTATCTAACTTTCTATCTATCTATCTAACTTTCTATATATATATATATATATATATATATATATATATATATATCTTTATATATATTTGTCAATCTATCTATATATCTGTGTATCTATCTGTATTTATTTATGTATATATATCTTTCTATCTATTTGTTTATCTATCTATCTTTCTTTCTTTCTACATGTTTTTCTATTTGTCTATCTATCTATTTATCTATCTTTATATCTATCTATCTATCAATCCGTCTATTAATCTTTCTATCAATCTACATATCAATCTGTATATCAATATTTCTATCATTTTGTCTATCAATCTATCTATCATTCAATTATTTATCTCTCTAAATTTCTGTCTATCTATCTTTCAATTTATTTAATAATCTTTCTATATATCTATCTATTTATTAGTTTATCTTTTTGTCTGCCAATCTATATGTCTATCTGTTTGTCTATCTATCTATCTATTTATATGTCTATCTATCTATCTATCAATCTATTTACCTATCTAATTTGTATGTCTATCTATCTATATATCTATCTGTATATCTATCTATCTATCTATCTATCTCTCTATATCTTTATTTATCTATCTTACTATTTATGTATATGTCTATCTATCTGTCTATATATATTTTTGTCTATATCTTTATCTATATATCTATCTATTTGTCTGTCTGTCTATCTATCTGTTTATCTATCTATCTATATATCTATCTATCTGTCTATCTATCTATTTATCTATACGTATTTAAATCTATCTATCAATCTGTCTATCTGTATATCTATTTATATATCCATCTATCTATCTTTCTATCTATCTATATATCCATCTGTCTATCAATATATCTATCAATCTATGTATTTATATGTCTATCTATCTATCTATCTGTCTGTCTGTCTGTATGTCTTTATATCTTTCTACCTATCGATCTAAATATCTATCAAGAGTCCTCTGGATATTTCTACTGGTTATTAGGGACTGCATTACAATTTAAACAATATTCAATATAAGTAAATTTGAAAGCTACTAAAAACCAGTGCAATTTTACAAGATTTTACAATCTGGTTATGCGGTAGCCCTTGGGCAAGATGATGATTCGGTTGATTTGCTTGGTTCAACTGGTTCTAACCCAATCCATGTTGAACATAAGATAGCTACCTAGACTATTGCAATTGAAGGTGACCTAGTGGCTAAAAATTGCATTATAGGTTTCCCAGCCCATTTGACCAAAAACAAACCAAAGGATAGTTGTACAAAATATTTAACCATTTCCATTATTAAATTTGACCATACCTACCCTAATTATATTTACTTGATCACAAATCATCACCAATTTCCTCGTTCCATGGTATATGAGAATGGAGAGCATATTGCAAATAAGAAGTAATTGGTTTATGTAGATTAAAAGTTGTTTTCAATCTCCTTTTTTCCGATAAACAGATCACTTTCACATGGTAATATTAACAAGTAAATGATTGCACTATCCTGATTTCCCACATTGGTTTATCTTTATTTCATACAAAACTGATGGTCTGCTCTGTGAAACTTGCAAGTATCCATGTGCCCTAGGACAAACCAAATGATGATGAGATAGAACAAGAATGCTCCAAAAGAAAACAAGGGATGATGGGCCATAACATTACACACCCAAAACAAAGTTCTCCAATTAATCATTGTATTTTTTTTAAAAGCAAGAAAATTCACAAAAAAAAGTGGAACTTTCATCAAGGATCAATATCGATGAAAATTAATCTAGCAAGTATATTCCAATCCTTCGGAATGTGGCTCAACAACACAATGTGCACCAGCAGCCATGGCAGGGGATACATGGTGCTTTCTCACTACATACTCATAATTCAGGGCAAACTAAAATATGTTTAGATACACAGAATGTATAACAACATGTGAATCAATTATTAATAGCTACAACTCATACTTCATTAACAAGATCAATAAAACAACAATAATCTAGATGTAAAGTGGGCTCGCCAAAGCTCATATTCATGAGATCACATTTACGCTACATAAAAGTAAGTGTTTTCACCATGTTAATGTCATTTTCTAGTGTAAATATGAATGACTAATAAAATTTACTCGAACTCCATTATAGCTATCAGTGCCCATTTAAAGCTTATCCTTATTTCCATTGACCCCAAGCATGAGTCTCCAATTTTGCACTGATACTATTTGTGCCCCATCTGGCAACTTAATTGAGCAATAGATTTGAAGAGAGAGATGAAAATATAAAACCACCATGAAGGAATAAACCAATAGCAGCAGACAAGTGTGATACTTATGGATGGAAAGTAGCAGCAATAGCAGCAACATGTGTACAATGAGCAGATGAATCAGTTACAATGCTTAGAGTATTTCCCTCATCATAAATATTAAGAGAAAATGTACAAACATTTAGCTTGCTAAATATTTGAAATTTTTTTTTTCCCTGAAAGTGTTATTCACATCTCATCACAACACAAGCCCAATGATATCTATCTGTAAGAAAACTAGGCACTAATAAGCAAGAAAACTAGACACTAAAAATTGCATCACAACACAACCCATCTGACATGCAATAATAGGGTGACACATCAAGTGATAGTCTAGCATGAAATAATAGAGTGGCACATCATGTGGCAATCTGGCATGCAATAATAGAGTAACATATCATATGGTAGTCTAGCAGGCAATAATTGGGTGACTCATCATGTAGCAGTATGGTGTGCACTACGTGGAAGTCTACTATGTGTTTGTGGTAGTCTGGAATGCACCACGTGCATGTGTGCAGCAGTATCAATGTGTATCTAGTGTGACACAAATAAGGTGGCAGTGTGGCATGTGCCATGTGATAGTGTGCATAATGGATGCGTGTGTGGAAAGCTAGTGGGTAGTTATATGAAAGTAGTACGACATGCTTTGTGAAGTAGTGTGGGTAGTGAATGCATGTAGTGTGCTATGGTAGGGTGCAAAATAAATATAGTGCTGACAAATTAAAAAAATAATAAAAATGATTTAGTGTGTGGGTTATATTTTGGTTGATAGATTTTTTGGCTACATCAATTTGTGTTGGCTTGCACTAAAGGAAGTAATCTAGCTTTCTTCTAGTCACATCTGGCGCTCCTCTTCTTAGTGTAGGTTCAAACTACATCAATTTTAATGCTCAAATAGTATCAACACAAATACAAAATCTCTCATTTCGCAGCAGAAACATTTCAAAAAACAAAACAAAAACAAAATCAAAATCAAAAATAAAATCAAAATCAAAAACCAAAACATATATGAACATGTGAGACTTGAAGTTGTCATCTTCGAAAATTGATGCCATGTTTGCACATCAGATATCCTACAAAGAATCATGGTTAGGTTAGTCAACCAAACAAACACAAAACTATAATTAAGAACAATGATGCCACCAAAAAAAATATTCTTTTGTTAGCTACACATAAGCAAAAATCATGTGCCCACAAGTTACTCACTATTCATTCTTCAAGAAGTGAGAAGATAAAAGCTTTGAGACTAGAAATCTAATGAAAGACTTGTTTTGGAGTAGCTCTTTCAAGTTATCATCACATATTATTTTCCACCTATTTGATGGATCCTTTAATGAATAATTGAAATTGAAGAATAGCACCACAGATTCTCATCGGGGAAGGTGAAGATGATTAATGTTGGAATAGCTATAGATTATTTTCTTTTATATAGTCTCACATCTTCTTTACAACATCAGAACGAGATAATGTATCTTCACCTATACCACTAAATTTTATGAGAGCGTCTAAAAGATGAACAGGAAGCCATAAAACAAAATGTTAAGAAATAATTAACAAAAACCAAAAATAGTTCAAAAATAATTTTGATACAAAAATTACATGGTTAAAACAAAAATATAACATAGTTTCATCAACATTTAAAATAAAAATAGTTCACCTATACCCTCAGGCTACTCTTGCCAATTCTAATTTTTTGTATGTGTGAAAAATAAAGTGGCAAGTTTTTTGTGTACAGAAGTATATTAGTACACATGATTCATTATAAAAAAATGTACATGTAAAGCAAACATAAAATGCACTAAATAAGCAACTTCACACACACCACACATTTATTACTTTGGATATATATACATTATGCACATTTTTAAAAACATAATGATTTACTATATTACTAATCAAATTATCTATCATATTACTCATGTGAACATTATATAATGATGGAATAATTACTTATTATAAATGTATACACGAAATAAGTTATCATGCATGGCTAGTGTGCTTTGACAATGCATGGTATCTTGCTCTTCTTTGAAATTCATATATTAAACAAGACATCAATCTATCTATTGTCTTAATTTATAAATATCTTTCTATTTATTATTCTATAAGTCAATGTGTCTACCTATCTAACTATATATATAACAAACTAATTAACTATTTATCTATCTATATATCTATCTATTTGTCTATGTGACAATCTGTCTATCTTTTTTTGCTCTATCATTTAATCTATCAATCTATATGTCTTTCATCCTATCTATCTATAAGTATATCTATTTATTTTTCAATCAATTTATATGTCTATATAACTATTTGTGTATGTGTCTATCAAACGATTTATCTTTCTATCGATGTGTCTGTGTTTATGTGTCTATCTTTTGATCTAACTATATGTTTATCTATCTATCTATTTGTATATCTATCTATCGATCTATTTTTATGTGTATATGTCTATCTGTCTATCGATCAATCTATCTATCTATTTGTGTTTTTAAATACCTATATATCTATATATCTATCTATCTGTCAATCTAAAAACTAGTCTATATGTCTATCTCTTTATCTATCTATATGTCTATCTATCATTATATATAACTTTCTATCTATATATATGACTATATGTCTATTGGTTTATCTGTCAACCTGACTATCTTTCAATATGTCTGTCAATCAATCAATCAATCTATCTATCTATCTTTTTATATATCTTTCTATCTATATATCTATCTATTGGTTTTTCTCTATATCTATTTATCTATCTATCTATCTATCGGTTTTTCTCTGTATCTATTTATCTATCTATGTATCTATCAGTTTTTCTCTATATCTATTTATCTATCTATTTATCTATCTATATATTTGTCTATAAGTTTTTCAATCAATCAATCTTTCTATCTATATATATCATAATTTCTCTATCTATCTACCTATATTATGTTTATTTATGTATCTATCTATCTGTGTGTCTGTCTGTCTATCTCTCAGACTATCTATATATTTATCTATCTATCTGTCTATCAATCTATCAATCTATATATCTAGTGATTTGACTATTTATTTATCGATATGTCTATCTATCTATCTATATATCTATATCAATATCTATCTATTATCTATATAGCTATATGTCTATCTATATATTTTTCTATCAGTCTATTCGTCTATTTGTCTATCTATCAATATGTGTTTCCATCAATCTATCAATATATTTATCAATGTATTTATCTATCTATATATCTATCTATCCATCTATCAGTCAGTCAGTCTATCTATCTATCTGTCTAACTATTTAACTATCTATCAATCTATCTGTCTATCTATCTAACTATTTAACTATCTATCTATCTATCTTTCTATCTATATTTTTTCTTTCTGTTTATCTTTCAACCTATCTATCTATCAATCTATTTATTTATTTATCTATCTATATGTTTATTTATTTATATGTTTTCTATCTATCTATCTATCTACCTTTCAATATGTTTATCATTTATAATATATTGGTCTATCAATCTTTCTATCATTCTATCTAACTATCTCATTTTCTGCCAATTAGACTATCTATTTGTGTATCTTAGTGTTTATCTATGTGTCTATATGTCAATCAATCAATATATTTATGTATCTATCAATCTATTAGTCATTATATTTGTCAACTATCTATAAATCTATCTATTTATCTATCTATCTATCTATATATCTATCTAAATTTTTATCTATCTAATTGTCCATCTGGCTATCTAACTAAGTTTCTATCTATCTATATGTACATCTTTTTACATATCTATCTCTATATCTTTTCGCAATGAGTTTCTGTCTTTCTATCTATTTTTCAATTTATCAATATGTATATTAGTCTATATATCTATTTATCTACGTATCTATCTCTCTATCAGTCTAGCAATCTATCTATTATTCTATTCGACTATCTATCAATCTATCTATTTGTGTATCTATCGCTCTATCTATTTATTTTAATATATGTCTATTTGTACCTCTATCTATCTATCTGTCTATCTTTCTATCTATCAATAAGACTATCTATCTATCTATCTATCTATCTATATTTGAGATTATCTACCATTCTGCTTATATAACTTTTTGTCTATTTGTCTATCTATCTATCGCTCTATCTATCTTTCTATCTATCTGACAAATTACTAACTAACTAACTATCCATCTATCTATCTATGTGTCTATCTACATATATGTTTATCTATGTATTTGTCTATCTATAAATCTATCTTTCGATATATCTATCAATCTCTCTATATGTCTCTTTGTGTGTGTGTGTGTGTGTATTTATATATATATATGTATATCTTTATCTATCTATATAAGTATACTTATATCAGGCAATCTATATATCTTTTTATCTTTCTATCTATATATTTATCTTTTATTTATCTATATATCTTTCTATATGTCTATATATCTATCTTTCTTTGTTTCTAACTATATATATTTTATATATTTATCTTTGTATCTATCTATCTATCTATTAATCTATATTTCTATTTGGATATCTATCTATCTGTATATCTCTCTATCTACCTATTTGTCTATTTGTCTATCTGCAAATATTTTTATATGTCTATCTATGTTTTATGAATGTATCTATCTATATGTCTGTCTTTGTGGCTCTTTATCTATCTATCTATCTATTTGTCTATTTGTCTATCTATATTTTTGTTTATCTTTATATCTATCTATATATCTATCTATATATCTTTTTTTTCTTTGTCTATCTATACATTTGACTATCTATTTTTCTATCTATATGCCTACGTGCCTATTTGTCTATTTGTCTATATATCTAAATGTCTATCTTTCAATCTATCAATCTATCAAGATGTCTTCCTCTCTATCTGTCTATCTATCTATCTAACAATCTAGATATCGATATGTGTATCTATCTATCAATATATTTGTGTATATGTCTATTTTTGTTTCTATCAATCTATCTATCTATATGTCTATCAATCTATTTCTTTGTCTAACTAACTATCTATTTATCTATCTTTTTATCAATTTTCCTATTTGTGTATATGCATATCTATTTATCTATCTTTTTTTATCTATCAAACTATAAATATATGTATTTGTCTATCATATATATATATTTATTTGTCTAACTATCTATCTATGTTTCTATCTATAATTTTTTAGTCATTAGTCTATTTATCTATATTTATATGAGTCTATCTCATTATTTGTCTATCTATCTATATATCTATCTGTCTATCTACCTATTAATTTATTTAATTATCATTCTAATAGTCAATCTGTTTATCTGTCTATCTATATATCTATCCATCTATCTATCTTTCTATTTGTCTATCTATCTTTCTGACTATCTATATATCTATTTGTCTATCTATCTATTTTTCTATCTATCTATCTACCTACCTACTTATCTGAATATCTATCTATCAATCTATATGTTTATCTATCTATCTATACGTCTGTCTGTATGTCTGTCTGTTTGTCTATATATCGATTTTCCTATATACGTATCGATATATATTTCTATCTTTCTATCTGTCTATCTGTCTTTCTACATATCTATCTAAATGTCTATCTATATATCTATCTATATATCTCTCTTTTTATATGTCTATCAATCTGAGAGTCTCTCTATCTATTTCTTTGTCTATCTATCTATTTGTATATCTGCTTATCTATCTATCTTTATTTTTATAAATCTATTTACCTATCTATCTATCTATATTTCTATCTCTCTAATTATGTATCTATGTATCTATCTATCTATCTATCTATCTATCTTTATATCTATCTATCTATCTATCTAACTATCTAGCTAGTTGTCTATCTATCTATCTATCATTATATCTATTATTCTGTATATCTATCTATTTGTTTATCTATCTATTTGTCTATCTATTTATTTGCTTATCTATCTTTATGTCTATCTGACTATATATGTTTCTACTTATCTTTATATCTATCTATCTATATATTTATTTTTGTGCCTATCTACATATCTGCCCATATATATATATATATATATATATATATATATATCTCTCTCTCTCTCTGTCTGTCTATCTATCTCTCTATCTATGTATCTATTAGCTTATCTATATATCTATCTATCTATCTATTTTCTAATCTATCTATTTATCTATATATATGTCAGACTATCTATATATATGACAATCTATATATCTAACCATCTCTATATCTACTGATCTACCTATCTGTCTATTTGTCTAACTGTAATCTATATTTTTATTTATATATTTTTCGATCTATCTGTCAATCTATTTGTCTATCTATCTATCTAACTATCTTTGTATCTATCTCACTTTCACACTATTTATCTATCTATTAGTCATTCTATCTTTGTATATATCTATCTATCATAATATATGTTTATCTATCTATTTTTCTATCTATATATCTTTCTATTTGTTAATCTGTATATCTGTCTATCTGTAGAATTGTTCATCTATCTTTATATATATATTTGTGTGTATCTATATATCTATATTTATTTCTAAAAGACTATCTGTCTATCTATCTAATTATCTATTTATTAAATATCTATCTATCTATGAATCTATCTATCTAGCTATCTATATATCTATTTATATTTCTAACTGTGTGTGTATATATATATATATATATATTAATCAATCTATCTATTTTTTTATTATTTTATCTATAATTCTATTTATCTATCTATTAACTATCTACTTATCTACTTATACCGCTATCTGTCTCTCTATATATAAGTCAATTTTTAAATTTGACTATCAATCAATTTATCTATCTATTTGTATATCTATCTATTTATCTATCCATTGTTTATCTATCTATCCATCTATCGATCTATATGTCAATTTGTCTATCTAACTTTCTTTTATTTGCTTATGTATCAATTTGTGTATCTATATCTCTGATTATCTATATTTCTCACTCTCTTTATCTAACTAGCAATCTATATACCTATCTGTCTATCTATTTATATGTCAATTTATTTATGTCTATATGTCTATCTTTTGATCTGTATATTGGTCTTTCTGTCTATCAATCTATCTTTCGATCTATTTATCATAATATCTATCTCTTTATGTATATATCTATGTGTCTATTTATTTTTCTATAAATCTATCTATATTACTATAAGTATATTTATCTAATTGTCTATCTATTTTTCTATCTATCAATCTGTATATCTATCTATATGTCTATTTGGTCATATAACTATATGTTTATCTATTTAACATTGTATCTATTTATCTGTCTGTCTATCTTTCTATCATTATATCTATTTATCTTAATTACAATTTATCTATCTTCCTATCTATCTATCTATCTATCTATCTGGCTATCTATCTATTTATTTATATGCCTTTATATTTATCTTTCTATTTGTCTATCTATATAGCTATCTATGTGTCTATATATCTATCTATCTATCTATTTTTCTATCTGTTTATATGTCTATATTTATATTTTATGAACTATTTATTTATCTATCTATTAAACTATCTATGTTCTAATCTGTCAATGAGTAAATCTATCTATATGACACTCTCTCTATTTGTCTAAATATATAACTATCTAATTATCTAACTATCTACATATCTATCTTTTAGTATATCTATCTATCTATATATCTATATATATGTTCATCTATCTATATCTTTATATGTCAATCTGCCTATTTGTCTATCTATTTATCAATCTATCTATCCATCTTTCTATCTATCTATTTTTCTGTATACTTGTTAACTATCTATCTATTTTTCGGTATACTTGTTAACTATCTATCTTTCTATTTACTTATCTTCGAATCTGTCTATGTGTGCATATATATATTTGTCAATATGTTAATCTATTCATATGTCTATTTGGCTATTTGTCTATATGCCTTTCTTTCTATCTATCTCTCCATATATATATATATCTTTCTATCTATATAACTACCTCTATATCTATCTATCTATGCATCTATCTTTGTATTTGTGTATATGTCTCTCTGTTTGTCTATCTACATGTATATCTATCTATTTGACTATTTTTTAAATGTCGATATATTTATCTCACACTATGTTTAAATGTCTTTAAATCTATATCTATTTATTTAACTATCTAATATATCTATGTTTCTATCTATCTTTCTTTCTAACTATTTAACTATCTTTTAGTCCATTAGTCAATCTATATATTTATGTATCTATATATATATTTGTCTTTTTTACTATCTATCTATTATCTATTTGTATATCATTGTTTCAATCTATCTATCTATATCTCTATCTGTTAATCTGTTTAGCTGTCTATCTATCTATATATTTATCTATATGTCTATCTCTATATCTATATATTTTTCTATCTATCTATTTGTGTATCTTTCTATCTATCAATCTATAAATCAATCAATCTATCGATATATCTAATTAATAATATATGTGTCTATCTTTCTATATATCTATCTGTGTAACTATCAAATAGTCTATATGAATGTCTCTATATCTATCTATCTATCTTTCTTTCTTTCTATCAATCTACTAACAATCTATATGTTATTTGAGTATGTATCTATTTATCTATCTAACTATCTATCTATCTCTATTTTTCATCTGACTATTTGCCTATCGGTCTATCTATCTATTTATCTATCTTATGTATATCTTTCTATTTATCTAATTGACAATCTAATTATCTTTCTATCTATCTTGTTATCTAACTATTTGTCTATTTGTCTATCTATATATATGTCTATTAGTCTATCTATCTACTTATCTATCTATATGTCTATATGCCTATTAGCCTATATGCATATTTGTCTATCTATATATCTATCAATCTATTTACCTACATATATATATATGTATGTATGTATATCTGTCTATCTATCTATTTATTTATTTATCTATTTGTCTGTCTATATGTCAATCTATGTTCAAGTATATTATTCTATCTATTTATGTATCTATATATCTTTATTTTTATCTATCTATCTATAAGTCTATTTTCTATCTATTCATTTGTCTTTCTATTAATCTATCTATTTATATATCTATCTTTCTATCATTCTGTCAATCTATCTATCTAACTATATATCTATCCATCTATCTATCTATGTATCAATCTTGTTTTCTATCTATATATCTGTGTATCTGCCTATATATCAATCTATCTATCTATGTGTCGATGTGTCTATGTGTCAATGTGTCTATCTATATATCTATCTATTTATCTATCTATATATTATCTATCTATCTATCTATCCTTATATCTTTCTATATGTCTTTATTTATATCTCTCTATATGTATATCTATCTATAAGACTATCTTTATATCTATCATCTATATATCTGTCTATATGTCATTTATCTATTTATCTATCTATATGTTTATCTGTATATATTTCTATCATTTTATATATCTATTATCTCTCTATTTGTATATTTTTATATCGGTATATCAACCTATATTTCTTTCTATCTATATGTCTATATGACTATCTAATTACCAATCTATTTGTCTTTTTGTCTATCTATTTAGTTATATATATACCTATCTATATATCTGTCTATCTATCAATTTGACTATCAGTCTCTCTAACTATATGCTTATTTGCTTAGCTACTTACTTGTCTATCTAATTAACTATCTATCTATCTATGTGTTTGTGTATATATATATATATATATATATATCTATCTAATTGTCTATCTGTCTATTTATTTATCTGTCTTTCTATCTTTCTATCTATATGTGTATCTTTCTATTTGTCTATCTATTTATCTATATCTCATTCAAAATATCTATATATCTTTATTTCTATATGTCTTTTATGTTTATATGACTATTTTTGTATCAATCGATCTATTTTTTTATATATCTATTTGTCAATATGTAAATCTATCAAATATGTCTATCTGTCTATCTATCTATCTATCTGACTATCTATATATCTATGAAATTTATCTATTAGTCTATCTATATATCTTTCTATCAGTATTTTTGTTAATCTACCTATTTATCTATCTTCCAATCTGTGAATCTGTCTGTGTCTATTTCACTATTTTTCTATCTATATATATTATTTTCTATCTATCAATATATTTGTTTATTTCTATGTCTCTCTATCTCTCTATATGTCTATATGTCTAATTATCAATCTTTATATCTTTCTATCTATCTATATGACTATATCTTTATCAGTATGTTTGTCTATCTATTGAAATCTCTATATATCTATCTATTTGTATAATAATCTATCTTTACATAAGTCTATCTATCTATCTATTTAAAATTCTATCTATCTATCTTTCTATCTATCAGTCTATCTATCAATCTATCTTTCTGTCTATATATATATCTGTCTGTCTATCTCTCTATCTGTCTATCTATCTATTTGTCTATATGTCTATCTATCTATCTATATATCTATCGATCTATCTAAATATCTCTCTATCTTTCTATGTGGCTATTTGTCTATTTGTCTACTATCTATCTTTCTATCTATTTTTTTCTCTATCTATTTATCTGTCTATTTGTCTATTTATCTTTCTCTCAATCAATCAATCTATCTTTTTAACTATCTATCCATCTATCTATTTATCTATCCATCTATCTATTTATCTATCTATATGTCTATCTATCTATTTATCTATGGATTTGTTATCTATATAGCTATCTATCTATCTATTATCTATCTATTATCTATCTATTATCTATCTATTAACTATCTATTATTTATTTATTTGTCAATCAATCAATAAATCAATCTAACTATTTCTATATTTTTATATCTATCTATCTATCTATCTATATATTTATTTGTATATTTATTTATCTATCTAGATATCTAATTAACTTTCTATCTATCTATTTTTCTAACAATATAAATATGTTTTTATCTGTCTGTCAATCAGTCTATTTTTTTATGTCTAACTCTCTATCTATGTATCTCACTATCTTCCAATCTATTTATATATCTATCTTTCTATCTATCTATCTGTTATATATCTATCCATCTATCTGCCTTTCTACCTTTCTATTTATATGTCTATCTAAATATCTATCTATAAGTTTATCTATCTTTCAATCTGTCTTTTTATCTATTAATCAATCAATCTATCTATCTTTATATTTATCTATCGATCTATCTATCTTACTAACTATGTAACTATATTTGTATCATTAATCTATAAGTCAATGTGTGTGTGTCTGTGTGTATATATTTATTTATATTTATATGTGTAGCTATCTATTCGTATAATAGTCTATCTTCCTATCTAACCATCTATCTATCTATAAGTCAAAGGCGCCTGCCATCATGCGTCACTATATATATTTTATATATAGTGACGCATGTCATACATAATTTTTATATATTATATGGATAAAAATATCTACTCGTTTAATAGTTACTATATATATAAATTATCCTCAACTAGCTGTCATAGTCATATGTACCATATAATAAAATTATGTTTAGGTGTTTTGGGTCAAAAAAACAAAGTTGCTGCAATTTTCCATTAACAACTACATTGTTCCAGACACGAAAGCTTAAATATTTTAGAGCAGTAGAATTTTTTTTGTTGAAATACATGCAAAACCCATGCGAAAATCATATGATAGTGAATGAACCTTTTTAGAGGCTTTTTATTGAGGAGCAGACAGTCTCTTGCGGGATCTTCCCTTGCTAAATAGGCTTCCAAGGTATTCCTCATCTTCGGCATTAGCCTTGCTGTAACTATCATCATTTATATCATCGTTGTCATAATTTGATTCTAATACAGTGGATTTTTGGGAGAACGGTGTTGATTGCACCAGCCTCCAGTTGACTCTCCTTGGCCCGGGTTGCTGGACCACTCCAAAAGTGGCCGCCATCATCACTAGCCTATTCCCTATCCATTTATACACTTTGACTGGTGTCGGAACTTTGCCGATGGAGACTCAGTGGAATGTTAAAGAGGGAAAACATGCAAAACTGTGTCGACCTAGCAACATAAGTGATTTGTGTGAAAAACTAAAAATTGAACATAATGATTTATGATTTAATTTTTTGATTTTATTAATTACACATAATCATCTATTCATGTATACTATACAAGTGGAGTAATTCAACTTCTTAAATACAAGATATTAATTAGATTAACCACCCAGAAGACAGTTTCTTCAAATACTAGGTACATATTTAACAAATAACTATATATATATATATATATATATATATATATATATATATATATATATATATATATATATATATATATAGTTATTTAGCATCCCCTCAAACTCATGATGCACCAATTATAAGCATTGATAGTTTGTCAACTAGAAAATGAGAATGAAAATTTGAACACAACTTAATAAAGAAATCTACAAGCTATAAGGAAGAAAAAAAAACAAAAAAAAAACAAAGTGATGGTGTCATACTTGAGATGATAATGTGTAATATGACAATCAATTTTAATGTGTGTGATTCATTCATTCATGACTAATTTATGAATAATTTGAATAACACTCTTGTAATCATAATGTATAATAATTGTGTGAGAAAGCAATACTCTCATATATGCAAATAACTAACATAACCACACATAATTTCTATTGTAGTAAATATCGTAGCATAATACTCTACTTTAATTGAAGATAGAGAAATAGATAATTATTTCTTATAGAGAAAGTAAAAAATCAACTACATGAACAATATAAGCAATATCAAGATGAGTAATAATAAGATATGTTAATCTCCCAACAATAGTATGACATAATATAGAATCAAACAAAGGCGCATTCACTACAAGAAAAATCACATTTAGCTAGGGACAATTCCCAAGCTAAATTGATATTTTCTTATAGTGTGAGATTTTTCATGTTTGAGATATATATCATATAATAAATTTAATAGTATAAAACAACATAAAAAATAACCTCGCACATTAAAACATATTCAAAATATATTAAAATATTAGAATATATAATAAAATATAAATGTTATTAGACTATGTAAGTTTATAGGCATAAAAAGAAGAAATTTCAACTAAATATCAAGCATCATTGAAATCATACATATCTAATTATATAATTATGTGTTAATTATCATTATAAAATATCTGACTATGTTAAGAAAAAAAATTAATAAAATAATAATCAATGACTCATACTAGACATGAGATTTTACTTTCTAAAATTTATAATAATCTTCTATAATATGATGAATATGAATTCATCTAAAAATGCTCATACAATATACTTGGGTATAGATGCAATATGATAATATATTTAACAAATATAAAGAATATTAATTTTTGAAGACAATTAAAATAAAAAAAATATTTTAAATATTAATCTTTTATTTTATTTCTTTACTACTTAATTGCTTATATAAATCATAGGATTAAGATCAAAAGAATAATAATATTATCTAATTTATATCACTTTTCATAAATTGACTATATGATCTTTAAAATAAAATTTAAGAATAATTATATAATTTTTTAAATATTATAAAAATAAATATGATATTTTTAGTGATTATCTAAGTATGGAGATCAATATAATATTTGAAGATTAATTTTTTCATTCAGTTAACTAAAGACAATTGATAAAAAGTCATCTAAATAGGAATAAGTGATCAAGATATTTGAATATTAGTTACTATTTCATCTTATCTAATAATTAAAAAAAAAATTAATAAATTGAATAGGTAAAAATTATACAAATACACTTTTTTCCTTTTATCTTAGATGATATTTGTACATGATATACTAACTCCTCAGATATCTAGTATAGCATCAAAGTTTTTTATTATAAATATAATTTTAGATAGAATGACAGGGTTATAATCAAATATTATTGAATCTTTATCATGCTTAAATAATTAGGAGAAATCATGAATGAGTCTTTAATATAAAATCTTAAGACATATACAAAAATAATGAAACCAAAACTTATAGATGTGATAATTCAAACCAAACCATGTGATATTATAACACTAACTCTACCCTATCATATATTTTATGTTATAATTTTTTTATTGTATTTTTTATAAGTATTTATATTTACATTTTTAGACTTGTATATATTTTAAATATACTTTTTTACATTGATAATCATATATAGTGTGGTTTAAATATTAATAAATTATAAATTTTTTATAATTTTATTTTTTTCTTCTCAAATAAATATATATAGATATAGGAAGTAGCCAAGAGGTGAGAGAATAGATCCCAGTTAAAACGAGACCAAGCTAGCATGAGTTAGCCACATGTTAATTTTTAACCTGAGCCAAAACCAATCTAACGAGTTCCATTCTACCCTAGGACAATGAGCCGTGCCAGATACCTTTGTTTGTTGTCGGGCTAGCACGACATGTCCCATGCTAAAAAGCATGATGTGCTCGACACCACATTGTGGTCTAGTTGAACCTCAAAAAAATAGATCATGTTGGTCTGGTATGACCTATTTGCCACCTCTATATTAGCTTATTACATTATTATTTTTTTGTTATGTTATGTTGATGAAAACTCATAACATATAGACTATGTCATTAGCATTTATCTATTATATAGGAGTATTGTTTATATGTATTTTTCATATTAAGTATCATGACTATTCTTCTTCTCTTTGATTTCTACATATTCAATAGTAGATCTTTATAATATTAAAAAAAATAATTCTTTTTTATTTTATAAAAATGTACCAATAAAAAACACTAAGATTATATAAATCAATAATAAAGATAAAATACAAGATATTATTATAAGCAATTACTCTACAAAGTCTTCGAATCAATGAGTTGTGTCATTTAATCTATAATGATCTAATAATTAAAGTCATCTAAGATAAAATAATCAAGTCAAGTCATACCTACTCAAAACTATAATTACATGTTGATTACCTATTATACCAAGATACTGAATTTGTTCAATTTTCTTATATCCTTTGAAACTATTAGTTTATTCACTACACCTAATATTTTTGCATTTGCTTCATGGGCAACTTTTCTTTTGACCAAAGTTAGTGTGATTAAGTGTCTACTTTTTGTCTATCTTTCATTTTTTAACTAAAGTTTGATTTCATGATATTACTTTTGTAACACAAGAAGTTAAGGGTGTTGGTGTTGGGCTGATAACAGCAGCTTATTTTTCCATGGTAAATGATATAAGCATTGTTAGTTCTACAACATGTTTGAATGTAAATGTTTTAAATAAAATATGCATAAATTAGGTTATAGATATTTAAAAATTAGAAATAGGTTGGTGAACCTTTATGTACACCATTGTAATCCATAAAAAACAATTTAATTATCATCTCAATATCCATTCAAGTTGGCATACATACAACATAAATATCACTCTTACCTTAGAAAAAATTGATATTAGGATTATATAAAATTTTTATGAATGCTAGCTTATCACAAATAATGCATAGGATGAAATGTCAGTATTCTCTTAAATTTTATTGTTTAAATTATTGTTTAATACAATATGTTTTATTTATTCATGGACAATTTAATAAAAAAAAATAATATATTTTCTGGTGTATGTTTCAAAAGAGTTTACAAGTGATTGAAGTTTTGACTATTTATTGTACTTGTGTTAGAGATGATATGTTGGGTAAAGCCAAAATATTTATTAGTTTAATTGGCAATTGAGTTAGGAAAAACTAATATTACAGAAAGTTTGGTTGCTCACATTGATTTAGTAGGCTGAAAATACTCAACCAAGATCTATGTTGCTTAATTTGCAAGTGAATACCTACTCAGGTTGTGCCACTTGAATTGTCAAGTTGATTTTGTGTAATCTTAAAATATAATAAATTTTTATTTTATCAAGAGATAATATTTAAAGATTATATTTTAAAAATTTTATCAATTATTAATTCTTTGCTTAAAACTTATGTCAAACTCAAATTAGAATACTTATATAATCAAGAATATTCATAATTTGTCAAAGGATTGTTGATATTGTATAATCTTGATAAAATCAAATTCATTAAATTTGATATTGTTCATGTTTTTTTTTCACAATCTCCTTTATTTTGTTAAAATTAAAAGAAAAAATTAATTTTTTTTCATGTAAAATAAAGATACCATCCTCAATTAAATATAAAATATGACATACTCATGGAGATACTGATTAGTACATTCTTTTTTCTTTTTTCTAGTTTAATTTTATTTGAAAATATTTTTTTATTGTTGTTAGATGTTATTAGACGTAGAGAAATAATGAAATGGTGTATTAAAATAATATTTTTTTTAAATACCTAAATAAGTAAATATTCATATTAAAAAATATATCAAAATAAAATATTTATACTTCTAGTAAACTCAAAAAATGCTTTTATTCCTCCTGCATGTTTCATGATTTGAAAAAAAATAAAAAAAAAACAAAAAAAAACACTATAGCATGAGTGGTATACTATTTTAGAAAATAGTATGCCCGATTTGTAGCAATATAATATTTATATAAATATTATAAACACAACATTATATATAAACATTTAAACATTTTTATAATCATATGACATTATATATAAATGTTTATACTCTAATATAATATATATATATATATATATATATATGTATGTATGTATAACTTATATATAAACATTGATGTGTTTATATAAACATATAATGTTATATATAAATATTTATACATATGTATAAATGTTTATAAATATTTATACAACATTTACGTAACACTATACATTTATATAATTGTTTATATAACATTTATATAACATATAAAATGTTTATACATATTTATAAACATTTATATAACATATAAATTTTTATATAAATATATAATATTTATACTATTTATAATATTTATATAATTGTGATATATAGACTATATAATATTTATAAAAGTGTTACATATATATATATATATATGTAACATTTATAAAAATATTTTAAACACATATATCTAAACAATTATAAATTTATATAATCATGTGCCATTATATATAAAAGTTTATACTTTAATATAAATGTGCAACTAAGAGAATAATGATGTGAAATATGATGTTTGTATGCATACACAAGAGATTATCTCTATTATGTGTTTATCATATGAAGAAATGATATATCATAGAGAAATATTAGTAGTTTTATCTATGAATGAGACTGAGAGTATTATTTGGTATTGAGGGAGAGAAATCAATTATCGTTGTCATTTCAGAGTCTTCATAGAGCTCCTCTATCATGATGCTTACTTTAAAGAAGTAAACAAATCTTTTTAAAAAAATTGTTGTTGATACTTCTCACACTACAAGAAAATATAGATTTAGCTAGGAAATTTTAGTTAGGAATCAATCACTAGCTAAATTACGAGGGATTTGCTAGGAAATAACAAGGGATTAATGATTTTTCTTTGAAAAAAATCGCAACTGATAATTTTTTGTAAATTCCACTCATGAAAAGTGGGGGATTTAGCGACAGAAATTTTTCTTAAATTCCACTCAAGAAAAGCGAGGATTTTAGCGACGGATTTAGCGACAGAATTTTCCTTGCTAATAAAATACAGAAATTAGCGACAGAATTTTTATAGCTAATGAAATACTAAAATTAGCGATTGATTTAGTGACGGAATTTCTCTATCTATTATAATCTGGAATTTAGCGATGAATTTAGCAATGGAATTTCTCAAGCTAATAAAATAAAGAAATTAACGATGAAGTTAGCAATGGAATTTTCCTAGCAATTAAAATCCAAAATTTAGCGACGGATTTAGTGACTGAATTTCCCTAGCTAATAAAATCCAGAATTTAGCGATGGATTTAGTGACGGATTAAGCGATGAAATTTTACTAGCTAATAAACCCATGTATATAGCGACGAAATTTTCCTAGCTAATAAAATATGGAAATTGGCGACCAATTTAGTGACAAAATTTTTTTAGCTAATGAAATATAGAAATTAGTGATAGATTTAGCGACAAAATTTTTCTAGCTATTAAAATCCAGAATTCAGCGATGGATTTAGCAACGGAATTTCCCTAGCTAATAAAATATGAAAATTAACGATGGATTTTAGCGACTAAATTTCACTAGCTAATAAAATCTAGAATTTAGCGACGTATTTAGAGACAAAATTTCCATAGCTAATAAAATCCAAAAATTAACGACGGATTTAGCGACAGAATTCCCCTAGCTAATAAAATCTGGAAATTACCGACGTATTTAGCGATAGAATTTCCCTAGCTATTTAAATCTAGAATTTAATGAGAGATTTAGCGACTGAATTTTCCTAGCTAATTACATCCTTAACATAGCAACGGATTTCAGCTATGAAATTCCCTCTCTAATTATATATTGAACATAGTGACGGATTTTAGCGACGTAATTTCCTAGTTAATTACATATTGAAATTATAGCTATGGATTTAGCGACGGAATTTCCCTCTCTAATTACATACTTAATATAGCGACGAATTTTAGCGACAGAATTTCTCTAGCTATTATTTAATTTTTTAAAATTTATTATTAGTTTTAATATTTTATTTAATTTTGTTTATTAAATGTATGTTAATGGTCTATAATGAGCAATCCTTTAAAGATACATTCTCCTCTTAAAATCACAAAAAAAATGATATTATAAATAATTAATTTAAAATATATAAAAATAAAAAAATTTATATTAATAAGGACTAAAATAACTATTTTTATGATGTATTAATTTTTAAAAGTTATACAAAAAATTTTCTAAACTTTTTAATTAAGAAACTAAATAATTTAAATTAAAGTAATATTAAATAATTAATTCAATAAGTATAATAATTTTTTGATATTTTAAAAATTAAATTAACATACATTAAAATTTCTACTAATTTAAATGTATATTAATTTATAGTATGATAAAATAGAATATATTTCAAAATATCTGAAATGACGAATAAACTAGTAAATATTACTATTATTATAAGTATTAAAAAAATTTATGATTATAGAAAACTTTAAAAAAAATAAATAATACAAAATTTATAAATCTTGAAATATAATAAAAATATAATTTTTTCAATAAAGTTAAAAAAAATAAAATAATAATTATAAATAAATACATAGATGTTTAATCCTACTAAAATTTATAAAAATTAAACAATTGAGAAATATTTTTAAAATTAGCTTTTAACATAATGTTTTTATTAAAATAATAAATATTATTTTTTTAATTATCTTCTCACTTAAGTAATTTTTTGTATTTTAAAAATTATTAAAGATATCAAATAATATGAAATTTTATGCGTTTAAAATTATTTCATATTATCTTCATAAAAATTAATATGAATTCTTAAATATTTATAACCATAAAATATAAATTTTTATATATTTTTAAGATTAAGTGTATTTTATAACTTTTAGGAGAGGTGCTAGAAGACAAATCATCTTTTCATTTATGTCTTATTATATGAAGTTTGTTAATTTTGTACCTATTTGATATTTTTAAGGCAAAACATATTTTTTTATTATTTATATAGTTATTGATTAATTAAAATTATAATAAAAAATTGTAAGGTATTTGTTTTTCATTTGTACCTTGCTACACAACATTAATTTTGTTGTAAAAATTTTGATAGTAAATAAAATTAATGAGTATTTTGTATTATATATATATATATACACATACTACATATATATAGTATATATATATATATATATATATTGTTTATTTAATGTTTTAATAATTAAAAATATAAATATTTTCCTAAAATATACATTCTCTCTCTCGACACTGACACATCTCTAACAGGATGAATTCCTTCGCATCCCACCATCTATCTCTCCATGCTGATTCAACAAAAATTATTTCGAGGTTTAAATTTTAATTTGTAATAGATTTGAGGTACATTTATACATTTATTCTTCATCGATTATCTTGGATTGCTTAATCGAAGAGTAAGCATTTTATTCTATTTTTTTGTTTCATAATTTTTTCTTTAATCACCATGGTATGCTTGGATTTGTATATAAACTTATTTGTATACATGCTTCATGCGTTTGTGATATAATGTATGGATTTTGATGGTGGCCGTATATAAAAATAATATATAAACTATATATATACTTAGGTTTGCTGACCTGATATCTACAAAAATAGTACACATCAATATGCATGTGTATTTTATACATAACTAGTATACATACTTAGGTATGCTGACTTGATATCTAAAAAAATAGTATACATCAATATCCATATATATTTATACATAACTAGTATACATACTTTGGTATACCTACTTGATATCTACAAAAAATAGTATACATCAATATGCATGTGTATTTTATACATAACTAGTACACATACTTAGGTATGCCTACTTGATATCTACAAAAAATATTCAAAAATGAGTAATGATTGAATTCAAAAATAAAATAAAATAAATGAAAAAAATGACATAAATGAAATAAATGAAATAAATGAAATAAATGAAATAAATCAAATAAATCAAATAAATCAAATAAATTAAATAAATGAAATAAATAAAATAAATAAAATAAATAAAATAAATAAAATAAATAAAATAATTGTTTAGCATGTCAAATTAAATTAAACTAATTATACTTGATTGAACCAGTTTGAACTATTCTGCCAACTTCTAGAAAACTCAATAATATTCACACATGTAATTGAAAATAATTGAGCAAGAGTTTATCATTTCACTTTAAAATGTTCTTTTGATATGTGTTGTGTGCTAGGAACCCCAAATCACTTTTATTTATAGGCAAGATTCCAAGTTTTTTAATTTTTGATGCAACATTTAGTAAGGCCAACACATAGCTTTCACATGTCAAGTCAATCCTTGGCAATTATACACATCATCATATAACAAGCATACTTTCAAGCACTTGGCATTAATGCATGAGAACACATAGTAAGGACATAATCAATACTTATCACTCATGTAAACCAAGACATGGAAATCATACATACTAACACATGATATTCATGCAAGTAAGCATGTGATAAGCTTGTAAGTCAACATATGATATAGAAATAATTATTTTATTAATTTTTCATAGACTTTATTTCATTTTCCTCCATGATTTATTTATATTCTTATGGTTGCACTTATCTTTAACATAGAATATCATGGTGTGTGTGTGTATGTGTGTATATATATAAAATTTATATTACATTGTATCTAATATTTTGTAAATTAAATTTATCTTGAAATTATCTGAAACATATAATAACTTCATATTTATGTTTCTTGAAATAAAACACTTATATTTCTAATAATTTCAATATTCTTCAATAGATGTCTCGTAGTGTGTGATTCCTTGTGATCTCTCTTGTGTTAGTGATGAGTGGACTTGTTGAATCAAGTTTAATAATATTAAAATAATGATTTCATAGTGATATAATAGGATCAACATATAGCAATGTGTCATGGACACTCAAGCTAAGATAGTAAAAAATATATGAACCAAACTTTTTGTACATAATTACTATCAAGAATAATATTTTTAAAAACAAAAAGCATGGTAATAAAAATCCAAACCAACAACATGGTAGACTGATCAGAAAAAGATGATGAATACTCTAACACTTAATATATGAGTCTGATCTTCATAGATGTTGGATATGTTTTCAATGGTGCTATCAATTATCATGTTTTTCAGATGTTGGGACGTGAATTTTACCTATTCTAATCATGAAGCCTCATAGCTTATATAAGAGCCAAATAATAATTTTGGGTTGAGTTTGGGAGAAGGGTAGGTAAATAAAAAAAATATAATATTTTAAATCTATAACATTTTTGATTTAGATAAAGGATATAAAACAATTAAAAATATTTAGATATTTTTAATGTTTATAATCCTTACAATGTCATGCAACACAATAAATTTTTTTCTACCAAAAAAATGTTTTATCAACTTCAATTTATGATTTTAGCCACAAAAATGTAGTTTATTATTACACTAAAAATTCAACTTCTACCACATTTATTTTAACTATAATTTATACCATTAACAACTGTGGATTATGAAGAGTTTGGGTATCTCTGTAACGTTGATGAATTTCATGCCTTACGAGAGTATTCTTCTTACGACAACATTCGTTAGGACACCCTTTATCCTGCCATGTTAATAACATCATCTTTTAACACACAATAATTTTTTTGTGCTCCAATATGTTAATTTTAACCAATTTAAAAAACTAATAAATATGAGGAGTAATTATTAGTTGAACGGTGTAGCTATTAGTTGAGTACCATAAAGCTGTAACCTACAAGATTGAATCTAAGTTTCATGTTTCACAAAATTTGTGGCATATGTATCTTGTAATAAATAGTAATAAAGAATATAAGAAAATATCAAAAGTTTTATGGAAATGTATGTATCATTAATGAAACATTAATTTATAGTACTAGCAAATATATGTCAGTACTCTTTTATGCGAGTACTCTTTTATAGTTTAATATGATATAAACATATTTGCTAATTATTTTTTTGTCCATACCATATATATTTAAATATTATTTCATATCTTAATAAAATAAATATAAATTATTATAATTTTAAAAATATCAATACAATATAATAAAAAAAATAGTAACATATTATAAAAATATAGTAAAATGAATAATAAAGAATATTAATAAGTTGTAAATAAAAATAAAAATTTCAAAACTATTGAGAATTATATTGTATTTTTATATTTTTTTTATCTTGAGATACTAGGATGGGATGATTCATATAGATTAATAGTATTTATAGTTTCTTTTTGTAATTATAAATGAATTATTATTTTATTTAATAAATGATAGTCATTTTATAATTTTTATTCAAAATAATATATTATTGTGAGTTTTATTTATTTATTCAGTTATTTTATTTTTATGGAAATAATCGATATGTAAAGTTTCATCAATCATTTTTATTCATTATGTAAAGGCATGAGTTTTAATTATATATTATTATTATTGAAAATTATTTTTCTTAATATCATCTTTTTTTTATTTCATGTATTAATCTTCATATTTTTTCTATATATATATATATATATATATGGACATGCAGATATATGGAAGAAATTTATGATGCTTTCGTAGAACATCTCTTTGCTATAGAAGCAGTAGTAAATGACCATAAAAAATAACTACCTACTCATGTCAAAAATTGTAGATATATAGTATTTCTTTTCTCTCTCTCTCTCTCTCTCTAAACAACATTATTGGCCATATTTTAGATATTTGTTGAAGTTGTATTACTATATATAAATATTTGTATAACTATAAATAAATAATTATATAACTATATAACACTCTATATAATTAGATATAACTATATTTGTAAGTATGTAACATATATGTAAATCTATATATTTATTTATAACTTTATATATTTATGTATAATTATTTGTATGAATATATCTATATATAACTATATGTTTAACTATATAAAAATATTTATAGTTATATATACTATATGTATAATAACATATAACAATAAATAATTGTATCTTATTATATGTATTACTATAAAAGCTTTATACATAACTATATTTAAATATATAATTTACAACTTATATTTAGTATACATTTGTATATATTAGTATTCAAAAATATATTTTACTATATCTATACCTATACATAACTATAGGGATAGATATATAAAATTATATAAATATATATATATATACCTACATGTATAAATATAAGTTTAACTATACGTGTAATTATATGTATAACCACATGTAACTATATTTATAATTACATGTATAACAACATACAACATTATGTTTAAGTATATGTGTATAACTATATATAAATATTTTTAAAACTAAAGAATACATTATATAATTAAATATAACTATATTTTTAACTATTTATACATATATGTACATCTATATACTTGTTTATAACTTAGTATATATTTATATATAACTAAATATAACTACTCATATGAATATATATATATATATATATATATATATATATATATATATCATAACTATATATATTATATGTATAATAGCATATAACTATATATAATTTTATATTATTAATGTATAAGTAACAACATATATTTAATATACATTTTTATATAATTAGTATAAAAAATGTATTTTAGTATATCCATACCTATACATAACTATATGTATAAATATATGAAATTATATAAACAAATATATATACATACATGTATAAATATTAGTTTAACTATACGTGTAACTATATATATAATCACATGTAACTATATTTATAATTAGATGTATAATAACATACAATATCATATTTAATTATATGTGTATAACTATATATAATTATTTGTGAAACTAAATAAAATTTAAATAATTAAATATAACTATAATTTTAATTATTTATACATATATGTAAATCTATATATTTGTTTATAACATTGTATATATTTATATAAAACTAAATTTAACTACATTTATGAATATATATATATATATATATATAACTAAATGATTAACAATATATAATTTTTTCTAACTATATATATTATATGTATACTAACATATAACTATAAATAATTCTTTCTTACTATATGTATAACTATAAAAACATATAGATAACTATATTTAAATATATAATTAACAACATTTATTTAATATAAATATTTATATATTAGTATAAAAAATATATTTTAGTATATCCATGACTATACATAACTATATGTATAAATATATGAAATTATATGATAAAATATATATACATACATGTATAAATATAAGTTTAACTATACGTGTAACTATATGTATAACTACATGTAACAATATTTATAATTATATGTATAAAAACATACAACACAATGTTTAACTATATGTGTATTACTTATATAAATATTCTTAAAACTATAAATAACTTAATATAAATAAATATAATTTTATTTTTAATTATTTATACATATATGCATACTTATATGTATATCTATATAATTGTTTATAACTTTGTATATATTTATTTATATTTACTTATAACTACTTTTATGCATATATCTATATATAATTATATGTTTAACTATATGTAACTATTTATAACTACATTTACTATATGTATCCTAACATATAATTATATATGGGATAATATTAATTCATTGAACTAATTTGAAATTAAATGGCAAAAGATATAATATCAACAATATGTAAGTGCGTAGCATGAGAGTGTCTATAGATCAGGCTCATATATGGTATAATACAAATAAGGGTCGTACTCTTACCTAATCCCAGCCCTTGGGCCTTAGGCTCAAATATGAACTTGTGTATAACAAAAGATGTAATATTTGATAGGTTTATACAGAAGAAATTTTATTTTCTTTTATATTATTTTTATTTCAAATATTGCACTCTCTGTGTCATTCTCTCTCCCTCTCTAATTCTTCCTATCACTCATTTCCTCTTTTCATTGTGTCACTCTCTCTGTCTTGTTATTTTCTTCCTTGCTCTCCTTTCTTTCTTGTTCTCTCTCTCGCCCTCCTCTCTCTCCCTCTTTCTCTCTCTCTCTCCCTCTTTCTCTCTCTCCCTCTTTCTCTCTCCCCCTCGCTCTCCCTCTTTCTCTTCCTCTCCCTCTCTCTCTCCCTCTCTCCCTTTTCACCATTTCTCTCCCTCTCTCTCTCTCCCTCCTCTCTCTCTCTCTCTCCCCCCTATCTCCCCATTTCTTTACCGCTCTCTCTCTCCCCCACCTTATCTCTCTCTCTCTCTCTCTCTCTCCCTCTCTCACTCTCCTCCTTCTAACATAAAATGTGTTTTTTTTGCTTTCCTTTCTTGTGCATTATCGCATTTTGCACCCTTTATTTATTATAACTACGATATCTATTAATCTTTATCATGCTAAAAATTACATTATCTATTAATGTAGATTCTGCAAATAAATTGCCTAGATATTCATCATATTTAATTTTTAAATATTCATCTGTAAATGATAGTATTTATTTAATTGTATATTTTGAAGTAATAAAATATTTTATTCAAAATAATGATTAGGCATTATTTTTTGTAAATAAAACAGGGCGAATGAGCTCAGATCGTTAGTGGATGTACATAAGGGTTATTAATGAATTTTTGAATAAAGATTTTTTTGACTGGGCTGGAAATTTTTAATTAATTTTGTATGAGTCAATTGAGATTGATGGATGGAGACAAAATTAAGTCCATGTAATCATCACAAGTGTCAAACTATAATTTTTCTTGATGCAAACACTCTAAGATATCATTTGGCTTAATATGGCTTTGTGCCAAATTATTTTGTGGTTTTATCAGGGGGAAATAGAATGGCTCTGAATAATGACCAAAATAATGTATTGACATTATTCTTGTGGCGAAGAATTATCAAACACATACCATAGAAGATCACGGAAGCTACTAGTGTAGACTTCTGCTGCAAATGAATATGTGTTGTTTGTATTTCCGTTTATGTTAAACCAAATTATTTTTGTTTAATATTTGTTTCAGTGCAGGAAGTAAAATATTGGGAGCTTTGGATCTAGCAAAGCCCAATAACAGGGTCATGCTGCCCTGTCAGCGGGCCAGAAATTTTTTCGGAAGAGCTGACCCATTCGAGTGATCTGACCGACCCGGCCTCTACAATATATATATTGTTTCTGTTCTTTTTAATTTTAATCGCTCATCACGTTTTTGTACTATTCATCGGACTATGTGTTTACTCCTCATCTCTGCTGCAACTTGTAAGAATGATTTTTTGTTATAATCTGAAATGCATAGGCATTTGCTGGTGGATGTAGCTAGTACTGAATGACTAGTGAACCACGTATACTGTGTGTTTTGGCTGGTCTGTGGATGTTATATATATTAGTTTTGTTTTTTAAGCTTTCTTTCTGTGCAGGGGACAATTCAGTCTGTGAACTAAATAAACTGAATATATACAAACTGTTGGAATGTGTTTTTTATTTTCTGTTGTCGTTTCCTTTTGTTGTTTTACTGCTTCCCCTGAACTGAAAACTTAACAGGGACGGATTATCCTTAACAACTTCAATATGGATTATATGGATGAACCCACCTAATCCTGAAGCTCAGAAATTTTATAAAATACTTAAAGTTGCAGATAAAGAGTTGTGGCATAGTTTGAAAACACATTCACAATTATCACTTGTGGCTCGACTAATGAAGATTAATCAGAAAATCATATGTCTGAGAAATTATATGATCAGGTGATAGAACTGATGAAGGAGATTATCCGGATATTAATTTGATCCCTAACAACTTTTATAACACAAAGAAGTTACTACGAGGAATGGGTCTACCAATGAAAAAATTGATTGTTGTTTAAATGGATGCATGTTATATTGGGGCGTGATAGTGATTTACTTAGCTGTATGTTTTGTGATCATCCTCGATTTATGAAGGTACCTCGTATTGTAGATACGTGATAAAAATTGATGGTTATCTTTTAGAAGATGTATTATTTTCCATTAGTTTCCCCTCGATTATAGAAACTATATTCATCAAATACTACAGCAAATGATATGAGGTGGCATTTCGAGCATGAGGTTGAAGAAGGGGTAATGCTCATCCATTAGATTCACCTACTTGGAAGCATTTTATTATATACATCAAGATTTTGCAGCAGAAAGTCAAAATGTGAGATTGGGTATCTGCACTGATGGATTTCATTTGGGAATATGGACATTAGTATTCCAACATGGCCAGTGATAGTGACACTGTATACTTGCCTCCGTGGTTGTTATGAAGGAGCAATATATGTTATTGTCAATATTGGTTCCAGGGCCAAAAAATTCGAAAGACATGCTGGATGTTTTATTACTGCCTCTTATTGCATAGTTAACTCATTTATGGGATGTTGCATGAATACATAATGATATCTCAAAGAAGAAGAATTTTATTATGCGGGTAGCCCTTATGTGGATGGTAAGTGGCTTTCCTTCATATTCAATATTATTTGACTGGAGTACTGTAAGACGATTCACATGCCCGTATTGCATGATGAATTCTGATGCATTTACCCTCAAATTTAGTGGTGAACAATCATGGGTTGATAACCATCGTAAGTTTCTACCTACGAATCATAAGTTCAAAGAAATAGAACTACATTTAGAAAAAATAAAATTGTGATGACAGTTGCACCAGTAGTTTTCAGGAGATGATATTATGATAGAGATTCAAAGTTTGGATTTAAAGAAGGTAACTGAAAAGGAAGCTACTGGAAGTAATGGACCAATAGAAAATTATTTGGCTGGAGGAAACGTAGTATATTTTGGGACTTGCCCTATTGCAAGTCCAATTTAATTCGTCATAATTAGATGTAATGCATATTGAAAAAAAATGTTTTTGACAATGTTTTCAACACTGTCCTTAATGTAGACAGAAAAACAAAAGATACTTTAAAATCAAGACAAGAGCTGAATGATTATAGTCAGTGTCCTGAATTGAAACTGAATGAGGAAACAAGTAAATTCCCTAAAGCTTGCTACACACATGATAAGAAGCAAGACAGATATTGTGTGAATAGGTTAAAACTTTGAAATTTTCTGATGGATATGTGTCAAATATGGGCAGATGAATGGATATGAAGAATCTTAAGTTATTTGGAATGAAATGTCATGACTGTCATGTATTTATACAGAGATTAATACCAATAGCATTCCGTGAATTACTTCCACTAAGTGATTGGAAGGATGTTATAGAACCTAGTTTGTTTTTCAAATAGCTAACTACAATCACAATCAAAAAAGATGACTTAGTGAGTCTGGAGAATGACATTCCACTTATTATTTGTAAGCTTGAATGGATATTCCCACCGAATTTTTTTGACTCGATGGAGCATTTTCCTATCCATTTGGTATATGAAGCAATGATTGCAGGGCAAGTGCAATTCAGTTGATGTACCCTTCTGAGAGGTAAATACATATAATTTGCTGTGTTTTATTATTTAGTACTTTAAGTTTTATTGTAATTTAATCTAATTGAAACCTAACATTATGGATGTAGGTATCTTCGTAAGTTGAAATTGAATGTTAGAAACAAGGTAAAAGTTGAAGGTTCAATTTCAATGCATATTTAGTAGAAGAAGCATTCAATTTGTTCTTTTATTTTGAGGATCATATCAATACAAAGAATATAAATGTGCCACGGAATTATGAAGGTCATGTGATGGAAGAAGATGAATCTATGGACAAACTATCTTTCTTTAAGAACCCTGGAAGAGCATTTGGAAGAGCAATGAAAATATGTATGACAGATGAAGAGTACAAAGCAACTCGGAGCCATGTTTTACTTAATTGTGAGGAGGTTGCACCATATATTGAATATGTATACCCAAAATAGTTGCAAATTTAATCATAGTTTAATTTTATCTTTAATAGGAATTATTAAAAATTGATATACATTTTTTACTCTCTTTTTATATTTGTGCAGTATTTATGTTGAGTTGTTAAAATATAGATATTCAGCAATTTCCATCAAAGATGTCGATTATATGCTAGAAACTGAATTTGCGAAATAGTTAAAAAATTATGTGAAAATAAGTAAGTTTAATATTTTTGAATTATTTAATTTATTAGTATCTTATATTTGTTAATATCATTTTTTTAATTTTTAACAGGCAATTGATCCTTCAGATGGAGATTCAAATATTTTCATTCAGAATCTAAGTAAATGCCCGTTTAGATATGTGACAATCTATCCTGGGCATTTTGTTAATGGATATAAATTTCACACAATCGGGCATGGTTCTTCTAAAATAACAATGAATAGTGGTGTATGCATTAAAGGTTCAGGTTATAGTGTAGATGAGATTGATTATTATGGTCAACTCAAAGAGGTGATTGAGTTGGAGTATTTGGGACTCAAAAACAATAGGATTGTATTATTTAAGTGTGAGTGCTTTGATCCTACACGAAATGTGAGCACATAGATTCATTCGGATTATAAGCTAGTAGATGTTAACCATAAATGTAGATATAATCGATATGAGCCATTTATTATGGCAGTTCAAGCCACCTAGTTTATTTTACAAATCTGAGTTTATCTCATGATGAAAGTTTAGTGGGCGATTTGCAAAATCAAAGCTCGATCAAAATTTCAAGTATCAACATCGCAACAAAGAAGTGCGGACATAGAAATTGCACCGGCATTCCAGAAAGATGAAATAAATAATTTTGAGCCTTTAAATGTAAATGAAGATCCAAAAAATTTATGTGACTCGAATGGTGACACAATAGAAATTGAAGATGATCATTTTAGATCTGAAGATGTGTTCGAACTTCTATCAGAATCAGACAAAATCTATCACTATTTTTGTTATAATTTTAAATTGTTATAATTTTATTATAAATTTAAATTATCAAAGACTTTTTATATTTTGTTGAAATCTATCGGTGTGTTTTATTGAAAACGCATGCTTGTTCATCATATCCCTATTTTAGTTCTATGTTTTAGTTTGTATAGCAGATGGCGCCTAAAGGACGTGGTTGTGTTGGAGGTTGACGTGGACATAGAAATGAACCAAATTCAACTAGTATGTTACAATGTTGCAAATCAGTCCCATCTCATAGCCACCATATCGAGACTTCAACATCACAATCACCATCTGCATTTCTATCACCATCACCATCTTTGCGACCTCTACTATCACCTTTATCAAATGTAAGCCAACCACCAATTGTGCTTCCTACACACACTTTTTATCAATCTCTATCTTCTACAATAGTTTACACTGATTATTCTCCCATTTACAATACCAACGAAACATCAAATGTCGTGCCTTCCTCTGTAGTCAGTTTAAAGTATTGAGATTATGGATGAGAAGTAAAAGAAATATGTAAAAATAACAAAGTTTTATGTTATTTATTTATTTGTATAGTTTTATTCCAGCTCACAAGTGTTCGACTATAATTACAAAGGATTTCAAGAAAATGGCTAATTCTAAAGCTTTCTCCTGGAAGAAAGTTTCTAAATCGACAAAAGAGTCATATTTTAATGACTTTCAGGTAAAAATAACAAAACAAAAGCATTGAAAAATAAATATCTAATTACTTAACTTTTATGTTGATTATTATTAAAGTAGTAAATAATTGTTTTCTTGTAGTTAATATAAATTCTTTTGTCATTTTTCTATTTATAAAATCATGCACATTGGCACCCAAATTTGATGGAAAGATAAAGTCATTATGAGAGATCAAAGCTGCTCAATGGTATTCTGATTTTGTCCATAATTTAAAGAAAATAAAAGAAAGACATGATTTTATATCCGAGGAAGACTGGCCCGAGTGGCTTAATTATATGGAGGAGCCAGATGTGAAGAAAAAAACAAATATTGCCACAAAAAAAATAAATAAGTGAGGTAGCTGGACTAGGAACATGAATCTCTCGATACAGGTTCAAAGTCGAGCATTGAGTACGCTCAAGATTTGGTACAAATTTAAAATTCTAACATATCTATATTTTGTGGTTGTCCTAATAGTCCAATAAATAAAATCTCTTCATGGTTTTATTAATTTAGTTACATCTTTTTATCATTTGTTTTTTTATGACTTAATAAAAACAAATTCTAGGGTGGAGAATTGAGTCGAGATCCAAATTTTTATGAGATTTTCAAGAAGATGCATGTGAAAAAAGTGGATGGTCAGTATGTCGACAACAAGTCTCAGATGATTGCGGTAAAAAAATTGTATTATTAATTTTTATAAAACTACAATACATTATGAAAATTCTTTTGAATTCAAAATATTTATTTTATTTTTTGTATATCTAGAATAGTTTTTTTCTATATTTTTATCTCAGGACCTAATTGAGGAACGTGGAAAACTACTCATCAACAAGTTGAGAGTTCTATGGATCTTCAACCAATTGACTATGATCCTATTTATTTGGAAACAAAAAGGTCGAAAGAAGCAGCGAGTGTACGGAATCGGCTCTAAGGGAGTGGCATTTTGTTGTAGCAGTCATGCTTCTAATTCATCTGCCTCAGCAATGGTGGATGAGGCGGTCAAACAAGCACTAGAAACAAATGAACGTATTGTAGTTATGGAGACCGAAATTAAAAAGAAGGATGACTAGATAACTAATTTGATGAAAGAAATGCAAGAAATTAAAGAAATAAATTATGAGATGAAAGAAATTAAAAATGTAATGCAAGCAGATGTCCTATATGGAGTCATAGTTAGCAGCATTGGCGCAACAGATTGCATTCAGAGATCTAGCTATGAATCCTCACAGGAGAGGCTAACATTCCCTACAAATTATGAGGATGATTGAGTATAAAAATTATATTTAAACTGGTACTTATTTTTGTCTATGTGTTGCAAATAATTATGATATTTTTTTACAGGTTTCAATTTTTTTATTCTAGTTTTGTTCTTTTCTTTTCTGATTAACAAATTATGAATATTTGCAGTACACATTATGTGAGGCAAAAGAAAAAATTCTGATTCAAAGCTTTCAAACATTATCATAGTCCTTCTAGTGATTGGGTCTCATATTTACCGATTTCAGCTTTATCAAAAGAGGGCTAGCTTATCTTATCTTTATTATTCTAAAAACATTTTATTTTTTCACTCTCTTTATCTCTAAACATAATTACTAGACATCTTTTGGATTTTTGTTGAAGCTGTATCACAATCAAATTTAATTTGTGTTTGTTTATGTCAATAATAGTTTTTTATATATATTTGTGAATATGTTTTTGTGTCTCAGAATTTTTTGGGTAGAGTTTTAGCCTATTATAAGTATGTAAAAGCCTATTTTTAGTAGTAGCAGCAGCGGTAGCAATGGCAGCGATGGTAGCGGCGGGACAGCATCAGCGGCGGCGGCGGCAGCAATGGCAGCAACTAAGGCACCGGCGGCAGCAACGCCAGCACCGGCAGTAGTGGCAGAGGCGACATCTACAGTAGCAGCAACATCAGTGGCAGCAGTGGATGGTGGCAGAGCAGCAGCAGCACTGGTAACTGCAATAGCAGTAGTTGTAGCACGATAGTGCCAACAGTGGCAGCGGCAGTGGCATCGGCAGTGGCAATGGTAGTGGCAGCGGTAGTGGCAGAGGTAGTGGCAGAGGCAGCGGCAGGGATAGCGGATGTAGCTGCAATGGCAACAAATGATGTATATACGTACGTATATAGTCAGTATATGCATACATATAATGCTACAATATTTTATGTACATATAAACTGAGTATATATATGTACTCAATATATATGTATGCATAAAACTATAGTTTATATGTACATATACTGTAGTAATATATGTACGAGTGAATGCTAGTATATATGTACATTTTACTGCAGCAATATATATTACCAAAACATAGTTTTTATTTATTTATTTTGATTTTATTTGGTGGTTTAAATTTCGTACAGATATGGTACCGTATTGTTTCTCATATGAAGCTTGTATAAGTGAAGACATATTTCAGCAAATATTAAGCACCGTGACTCAGACAGCATTTTTGTAGCAGAAAGTTGGTGATCGGAGAAGTAGAGGGAGAGAAAGCAACGTCAATGTATTGATAGATTATACTTTATGTACAGTCGGTAAATACATTGATTAATAAAATGTAATATATTTTTGTTATTTTTTTGTTTTAGTTATGTAAAATATTGTATTAAAATAAGTTATTAAATGATTTTTTTTGTTTAATTTAAAAGTTTTAATTATAGTTACTATTTTTATAAAATTTAATTTAAAAATATTAAATTATTTAATTACATTTTTGTTGAAACTGTATGACAATCAACTTTTATTTGTGTTTGTTCATGTCTATATTAACTATTTTATATATATGTGAATATGTTTGTGTTTCTCTGAATTTTTTGGATAGTGTTTTAGCCTATTAAGTATGTAAAAGCCTATTATCAGTGATGGTAACCACTGTAGTGGTGGCAACAGCGGCAGTGAGATAGTGGCGCTAGTGATGGTAGTGGCGGTAGTGGCGCCAGAAGTAGTTTTTGAATCCATCTCATCAAGTTAGCATGTCATTCCTTCACAGTTAGATAAGCATTTTTTGAATCAACCCAATTTTTGCTTGAGATATCTTTACAGATAGCAATCTTCAATTAGTTTTCCTCTCAATGTACATGTATATTGAAGAATAATAGCACTATCATGTGATGAGATGGCGAATACCTTTTGAAAGAACAAATCATTCAATTAGAGGGGATTAGTGATTCTTAGCCCTAAATCTTTAGCCATTGCAACTCCAAAAGAGCGATGTCGATCAAGCTTAGTCTTTCAAGGGTTTTCCATACCTGTTGTGATAGGATTGTGTGTCTCATTTTCATTTTCTATTTGTGGGAGCTACATCTATGTCCTACCGAGCCTGACACATGCATTGCACGAGCTTTCGGTTTCAAAATATAATGATTCTTCGAGGAATTGTCATTTCTTTAATGGAAATTGGATTGTAGATAATAGCTATCCTCCTTACAATGCTTCAGAATTCCCTATTATAGAGCTGGGATTTAATTGTCTGGGAAAAGGAAGAAAGGATAGGCAGTATCTGAGGCAGAGATTGAAACCTACAGACTATCATATTCCAAGGCTAGATGTGCATGAAATTTTAGAAATATTGAGGAATAAAAAATTATGTTTGTTGGTGATTCAATGAGTAGAACACAATGGAAATCTTTGATTTGTTTGCTCATGTCGAATGTGGAAGATAAAACGAGTGTTTATGAAGTGAACAAGAATAACATAACTAAACAGATCAAATTTATGGGTGTCAGGTTTCACCTTTAATTTCACTGTAGAATTTTTTGGTTCCATTTTTTTTGGTAAAACATGGCCGAGTTCCCAAACATTCACCTAGGTGGGCCAAGTTAACACTTCGACTGGATGTGTTGGATGACATTAATGAATAGTGGATCGATTGAGATATTTGGTTTTCAAAATAGGGCATTGGTGGGTACCAGGAAAGCTCTTTGACATGTAAGTTCTGCCCAAAAACATGAACTCAATTTTTCTAGTTGTCTCTCTTAATCATTTAAAAATTCCAGTTAGTTTCTCCAATTTTCTATGGTAAAAGACAAGTATGAATAAATTACCAACTTGGGGTGACACGTGTTCATTAAAAAATATATATGATTGATAAAAATACTATTTTTAATAATTGACACATGTAATGATAGAAATATCATGTCATGATCTCATCGAATCCTATCAAGCTGGTTTATGAATATATAATATATCTTGTATACTCAGCTTAGAATAAAAAAATGATGATCATTATAGTGCTTAGTAAAAATGTTTAGCTTGACCTTGAATAGAAGTATGTACAAAAATACTTAACCTATTTTATTTTGTATTTTTGTTGAGTGGAAAATTAATATCTATATGTTTTATTTTTCTTAGAAAATGTCATTGGAAACTATGTTATGATTGAATCATTGTCACAATAAAGAATTTTTTCAAAAAATTGAAAATTAACTCTCTCTAATCAAATTTATAATTCAAAGAAGCTCATAAATTAGAGTATTTATGACCTAACAATTAATCTTTGCACAATATCATCGAATAATTTTTTTATCTATTATTTTTTTAAGAAATACAATTATTTATAAGAAAAATATAATAATTTATAATACTTTTTTTCTTTGGCGGTTGATATCAAACTATAATTTGAATAATCAATCTCATGTGTATCAGTATGATCTCTAAAAGAAATATGAAGTATAAGAGATTTCATTAAATATTAAATTTTTTAAAGAATAATGTTCATATGTAACTATCTAGTATAATCTCAGAAATAACTTATTATTTTGATAATATAATATATTTGATAATAATTTTTTGATAGTGAATTTAATGTACTATCTAAGAGTTTAATTTTGCAAAAATATTTATAATATTTTTTTTGTCAATATAAAATTATATTTTGATGACCTATAATTATAATTTCAAGAAAGTACCTAAGCCTTACAAGGTATTTTATTTTAAATTATATCAGAAAAAATTTATTTCATATATAGTAATAAAAATATAATATTTATGAAATAACATGAAAAAATATAAAGCAAACAAAAAATTAAATTATTTTTTGGGTGGTTATTTTATGAGGTTTTCATTCTCATGTTTTTTAAAAGAATTATTTTTTTATTTAAAATTAACAAACAAATCACTTGTTATAACTTATTAAGAATAATAGTATCTAGATGGATTGAAGGACATACATTTCTTCTCACATGATATGTTGTCAGTCATAATGTAAGGGTACGTTGAAAGAAAATTTGTGGTATCCCGAATTTGATTGAATAGGAAATTTTGAGTAAGATAAAATCTCTGATAGAATATCTAGTATAACTTTGTTATATCATTCATAGAATAATTGAAAATTAAATTTAATAAAATCATTTTCATGATCATTTAGTCTCTACAAGACATTTATCAATGATTTGAATAAGATGTTTTCATCATATTTTATCTAAGATGAAAGATATCTTGTTCTTGAATTTCATGACCGTTTCAACTCAATACATTTGATTGATAGGAATAATACCTATAGAGGAATTGATGGGCAAAGAAACTTTTATATTAAAATTTTTTTCATATTAATCAGTACAGGCCTTTCACATCTTACTATATTATTGAAAAAAAAATTATAGAGATTTAAAATATTTGATAATGTGATGCAATAACTTTGAAAGATGCTAAGAATGGAGATACACAATTTTTTAGAGAATCTGTAGAAGCATTTATATCTAATTGTCAATGGATATGTCTTCAATAATTCATCATCATTAACAACTAAATATAATCCTAAAAACCATCATCTTAAAGAATAAACTTTAACACTAATATTGTCTATATTTGTAATTGGTGAGTACCATTTATTCTCTTTTTTAGTACTCAAATATTTATTGAATGCATACTCAATGATAATTAAATATTTTTCTCATGTCTACCAAAATTATTTTTCAAAATAGGTACTTTCAAATACTCAGAAATAAACTAAAATGGGCAGAGATATGATTTATCTTGTAATGTATGATTAGGATTTTATATTTCAAAATTATCATGAAACACTTGGTTCTATAAAAACATTATAATAGTTCAATCAAATATTTATTTTTTTTAATTATATTATTTTGAGTTTAAATATATTCTAGAATAACATATTTTGTGGTTCATTATCTGCTCAAGAAAGTAAGGACTAAATTTTGTAGAAATGTATTTTAAAATTTAATATGTATCAGAAAAGAAATATTTTGAGGATTAAATATATTCATGTAAAAATTTAATAATTAGTACAACAATTTTTTTGTAATAATTATTTTTACTTAGTAGTTATAGTAACCAACTTATGAGTTATCCTTGTAAATTTTTTGATTTCTATATAAGTTAGGTTTTTTTAGTTTGTTGAATGAGTATATTTGTATATTTTCTTTCTAACATTTTGTTTGAATTATTTGTAGTAACAAAGATTGTATTTGAAAAAACTTCATCCAAAGTTGGCCTCAATAAAGTGTGTGTAATTATGTGACAGTGGTATTAGAGATTATTTTTACTTAGTCATTCATTTCTAGTCAAATCGAGAATATTGAATCCTATTTTTAGATATTGTATGATATATTTTGAGAACTATCACAAAAAAATATATTCGAATTTTATTCTCAATGTCAAATTTGTATTAGTAAAAATTTATTTATTTTCACCATGACATTTGGGAATATAGTTGAGTTGAGAGTTTAAATAAGTCGAGATACTTTATTATCTTTATTAATAATTGTATTTATTTTTGGCAAATATAATGTTGATCATTATTTTTGGTAAAAAGTGGGTACAATTGGAAATAATATTTGAATTAATTGATTGAGAATTGTTAGTTTGATGTCTTGTTTAATATTTAAATTTCAAAGAATATCAATATACCATGCATTCTCAAAGCACACTAGGCATGCATGGAGATTTATTTCTTGTATACATTGATAATAAGTAATTATTATATCATTATATAATGTTCACATAAGTAATATGATTGATAATTTGATTAGTAATAGAATAAACCATTATATTTAAAAAAATGTGCATATAGTATACATATCCAAAGTAGTAGATGTGCGGTGCATGTGAAGTTGCTTATTTAGTGCAGTCTATGTTTGCTTTACATGTATTTTTATTTTTTACAATGAAACATGTGTACTAATATAATTATGTACACAAAAAATTTGCTAATTTATTTGTTACACATACAAAAAATTAGAAATTGGCAAGAGCAGCCCTCTCAGGCTGCTCTTGCAAATGTAGATTTTTTTTATTTTTTTTGTATTAAATAATATTTTAATGTGTTATGTCTGCTCATAAAAGATTAAATTAAAAATATCATATAATGTGAGCTAACAACAATCATAGAAATTGAAAATAGGCTTTCAATACAAAAAATTACTTTATCAGTTTAATATCTAATCGGAAAAAGTAAATAAGTGATGGTCATATCTATTTTAATAAATTAATAAGTTCCCTTACTTCTTATTTTTTAGGTATGAATTGATGTGTATGTAAATAATCTTTAAGTAAATCACTAAAATATTATGATAAATTTTTCTATACATAAAAACTTGCTATTTTTTTTGTCACATATACAAAAAATTATAAATTATCAAAAATAATTTTGTACGACTAAATGAATACAAAAAAAATATAACAAGATGAAACAAGTCATTTAATAATGACTTTCAAATTTTGACTATGATCTAATGCCATTTTATTGTCTCACAGACTATTTGGGAATTATGAAAAAAAGCCTTCTCGAGCTACTCTTGCCAAAATGTAGCTTTTTTAAAATATCTAATCAGTAAAAAGATATAAGTGATGGTCATATCTATAATTTTTGCTAAATTAAAAAGTTCCCATCATTTGTATTGATCAGGCATTTAATTGATGTGTATGTAAGTTTTCTTTACTAAATTATCTTTTGATTGTAGTTTTCCAAAAATTATGTTAATGTTAATGTTTATAATTCTTTGTATTTCTAATCAGTCTATATTTGTAATGCTAGGAATCTGTAATTGAAGCACAAATGCACCATCTAATTATGAAAAAGATTTTGTTTTTAATATTGATGAAACTATGTTTTGTTTTTGTTTTAACCATGTAACTTTTGTATCAGAATTATTTTTGAACTATTTTGGTTTATATTTATTTTTGAACTTTTGGATTTCTAGCATCCTGTTAATCTTTTAGACGCTCTCATAAAATTTATTGGTATAGGTGATGAAGCATAATCTTGTTCAATTGTTATAAAGATGATGTAGGACTATTTAAAATGAAATTATCTACATGTATGCCAACATCCATTGTCTTCACCCTTCCACAATGAGAATCAGTGGTGCTATTCTTCAATTTCAATTAATTGTTAGATGTTCTTGCTTTTATAAATTGATCTACCATATAGGCAAAGAATAATATATGGTGATAAGTTGAAAGAGCTACTCCAACACAAGTCTTTCACTGGATTTGTAGTCTCAAAGCTTTTATCTCCCCACTTATTGAAGAAGGAATAGTGAGCAACTTGCGAAAAAATTAACTTTGCCTATGTGCAGCTAAACAAGATAAGATTTTGTTGGTGGCATCATTTTTCTTGATTCTAGTTTTGCTCTTTGCTTGGACGACTAACCTAACCATGATTCTTTGTAGGACATCTACTATGGAAACATAACATCAATTTTGGAAGTTAAAGGAAAGTATGGTTGTCCAATATGTGGAGAAGAAACATATTCTTGTAGGTTAAAGCATGGAAAAAAGAACTCCTATACTGGACATAGACGATTTCTTCCAAGAAACCATCCTTATAGGAAATAAAAGAAAGTATTTGATGGAAAACAAGAGTTCGGGTCACCTCCACAAATATTGACCGGAGAGGAAATATTAAAAAAAATCAATGGAATTTGCAATTCTTGGGGGAAAAAAAGGTTATTCTGGGAAAATCTGAAATCAATAATACAACTTGTTGGAAAAAGAAGTCAATTTTCTTTGATCTTGATTAATAGAAATATATTCAATTTTCTCATAATTTGGATGTAATGCATATTGAGAAAAATGTTGTATTAAAGCATTATTGGTACCTTACTCAACAGTGCATGTAAGACAAAGGAAGACCTTAATACTCGCTTGGATCTTGTAGATATGGGCTTAATGAGCGAATTGGCACCAATGTTTGATTCGAAGAAACATATCTCTCTCTTGCATATTATACACTTTCTACAAAGGAAAAGAAGTATTTTTGCCAAACACGTTCATAATTGAAGGTTCCATATGGATATAGTTCGAACCTTTGAAACCTCGTGTCTATTAAAGACTTTAAACTTGATGGCTTAAAATCCCAGGACTATCATGCATTAATGCAACAATTTTGGTTTTGTTACGTTCTATCTTGCCCAAGCATGTGAGAATGCCATTTGTAGATTGAGTTTATTTTTCAATGCTCTATGTATTAAAGTCATTGATGTTCCTTCATTAGATGAGTTATAAAATGAGATAGTGGTGATATTAGCTTGTTTAAAAAGTAATTCCCACTTCTTTCTTTGATATCATGTGCATCTTACTGTGCATCTTGTAAGAGAAGTGAGACTTTGTGGACCGGTTTACTTTAGGTGGATGTACCCATTTGAAAGGTTTAAGAAAGTGTTAAAAGGCTATGGACGAAATCATACTAGACCGGAAGGTTGTATTGCTGAATGCTATATTGCAGAAGAAGGTATCGAGTTTTGTACAGAGTACTTATCAAATGTGGAAGCAATTGGAATTCCTAGTAGTTCAAATATTGACCACATAGTTGGGGCACCAATATTTGGAGGTCCTACTATGAAGGCCGAATCCAATTTATGGTTACAAGCACTTCATTATGTGTTGGAAAATACATCAATTGTCCAACCTTATATTGAGTAAGCACCCCTAACGTTTTGTTTCTTTATTTGTTGTGCGTATTATATATTATTCTAATTATTTAATTTTTATACATGACCTCATAGAGATCACATGCAATGGCTAAAAGCAAAACATCCACGTCTATCAAAAAGGCAAAAGTGGTTACAGGATGAGCATGGTCATACTTTTACCTTTTGGTTACGAGAAAAGGTACTACAATGGTTTATTAAATTTTCCTTTTCGTTTTCATTATTGGTTACCATTTAAATTATATTTGTATCTTATTTCTATAGGTTGAAGTTGCATTGGGAAATAATGAACCTGTATCTGAAACTCTTAAATGGATAGCTTGATGGTCCAAGCCTTTATGTGATGAAGTATAATGGTTATGTCATTAATGGATATCAATATAACACCAAGGAGCATGATGATTTACTAGCTACCCAAAATAGCAGAGTTAGTATTTATCAACGACAATGCAAATTGCTAGTGCTAAGGATAAAAATCCTATTTTCGGGGAACTTTGTTTTTATGGGGTTATTACAGAGATTTGGGACCTTGATTATACTATGTTCATAATTACATTCTTCAAGTGTGATTGGGTTAATAATAATAACGGAATCAGGGTCGATGATCTTGGGTTTACCTTAGTTGACTTTAGTAGATTGGCTCATAAGTTAGATCCGTTCATATTATCCTCCCAGGCTAAGAAAGTCTTCTATGTACAAGATGAGCTTAATCCAAGATGGTCAATTGTTTTGTCAACTCCTCAACAAGACTTCACAGAATGAGCAAACGATGATGATCCCATGGACATTTGTATTGAACACAATCCAGTCATATCTTCTTTTCCACAAGTTGAATTATTTGATGCATTGGATGAATCTAATAAAATTTGTAATCGGGATGATTGCGAGAGAATTTGGGTCGAGAACAAATGATAAATGTATCCAATTTTTATCTTTGTTATGGCTTTGTGAATTGATACGCTACTAAAGTTTTTTGTTTTTTAAATGAATGCTGACTAGTTAATTTATTCGTCTCTATTATTAGATGAATGTTATTCTTTCAATTTTAGTTAATGGCGGGTTGAGATTATTCTAAAAATTGCCATTATTTGTTTTATGCAAAACATCTGATTAGGTAATGCCTTTAATTAGTTAATTTTTTTCCCTTTAAATATTTTTTTATATCTTTGTACTTTTTTTTAAACATTATTATTATTTTTATGATAAGTATGGAAAAGGAACAACAAGATAAAGCTACTATAAGAAATAGATGTAGAGGGATAACAAGAAAGCCAATGATTATCAAGAATAGGAGAAAAAGAATAAAACTTTCAATTAAGTATAATATTGATGGTGTTTATGTCGGACAAGCTGCGGTGCATCTCACAATTTATTTAGGGGTATTGGCACGTACCATGGTCCCAATTAGATATAGCACTTGGCACCATGTACCTAAGAAATTGAAGAATAAATTGTGGGACTCCATTAAGGTAAACTTGTATTTTTTTTCTATTATAATGTTTTCTAATTTTATTTGCAAATTTTTTTAACAACTAATAACTATGTTCATTACTTTTAGGCTGCATTTACATTGGACTATAAAAGTAGAATGAACTATATGAAAACAATTGGCAGGTACTTTAGATCTTTCAAGAACATATTGACAGCAAAGTATATCGTTCCATTCAAAGACCAACTCGAGCTTCTTAAAAAACTACAATTTGAATATAGTTTTATTGAAGATGAAGAATGAACAATTTTTGTCAAAGAAAGATTGACTCAAAGATTTCAGATAAATTTATAAGTAATTTCATGGCATTTTTTCAATTTTTCTTTACTTAATATAAATTAAAAATTGTAAGAGTTTAGAGAAGTTCAAAAGGAAAGAAGGAAAAAGCATATTTATAATTATCATCTTAGTAGTAAGTGATATGCTGGTCTTGAGGTGGAGATGGTAAGTTAAATATGTTATTACTTTACTTTTTATTTTATGTTGAATTTGCCTAGAGACTCATTATATTACATTGCAATATTGTAAAATTCGGTAGAAACCAGCTTTACTAGAGTCATTGATAGAAGTGTATTATGGAAGAAAGCGATGTTTAAAAAAGATGGCGTGTATAATGAAGTGGTCATTCCAGTAGTGGAGAAGATTGTAAGTATAAGTTATGGAACAAATATTTCATTTACTTTAAAAACTTATTTATATTAACCAATATGACATTTAATTTTATAATATAATTGTGTATCAGGATATAATGTTGCAACAGTCACAAGAAAGCAGTTTGAGTTTCAATGGAAATGACAAACTTACAGAAGCATTGGGAACATCAAAATATAGTGGTCGAGTATGAGCTAAAGGAAAGCATTATACTCCACGACATTATTTTCATTCTATGGCAGATAGTGCTTTGCAGGAATTTATTAAAGAATCGTAAGAGGGACAATCAAAGTTTGAGGCAAATATTTATTCCAACTCTCTCAGATGGTACCCACCGCACCTCAATCTGATGTTGGTAGCTCTAACATGGTCCAAAAACATATTGTCCTTCCTGAAATTGTTGAGCAACCAAAACATCGAGTAGAAGACCACACTCAACCAATGCTAGAAGCAAAAAAGGAAAGTTGTATTTAATATTATGTTCATTAATATAAATGTGGTAACACAAACTCATAATTTTCATATCAACTTACCTAGTTGATATGAAAATATAGAAGTATTGTTACAATATAAGTTAGTATGATAACTTATATTAATAAGCTCATTAAGTTATGATAACTCAATTTTTCATATGACTAAACAATAAAGTTTCATTTTACAGGAAAGGAATTGTCAATTGGCCATAGGGACAAAAGAAAATATTGTTGCAGCTGGAAATATGGTACTTGAATGTGGTGCTAACTTCCTTGTCGCCATGGATGTTTCTTATGATCCAAATGCATTACTTCCTGTACCTATTCCAAGCCAGATTACCACTATTGGAGATGCTATTGGGCATCAAATTTTATGGCCTGCCCAATTTGTCATTCCTACTACTCTTCGCATCCAGGTATGTGTTTTTATAAATAAAAAATTTCTTACTAATAATAATAAAATTTTTATCTAGGACAATTCTTATTTATACAATGATATTTTATGTTTGATAGGATTCAAATATATTTAAGAAACAGAGTAATAGAGAGAGAACATTGAGCTTAAATGATGAGAATCCTGTAGATATCAAGAACTTTACTACATTAGTTAGGCGTATGTTAAATGATGAGATCGTACATACAGTAGAAATAATAGAGGAGGTTTTTGGACCGTCATTTAAGACCTTCCTAATGAAAGAAGATATGGATATCATAATATCATCAACAGAGGTGTCATCTAATTGCCTTATGTTCTATATATGGTAAGATAAACATTTAATATGTTTTTCATATTTTAACTATCTTATTTATGCTTTAATTTTTCATTATGAGAATTGTATTTAATATTAGTTAAATTAAAATATTAAAACTTTTAAATATTGTGTGAAATTAAATCAAGCACTAGCATAAAAAGATGGTTGATGCTAAAGAGGTAGAGCAATTTATTTTTGTAAATCTGACCTTGGTTTCCAAAGATGGATTGGGAGAAGCAAGCAAGAAAAATAGGTCAAGGGTTATAACTAATCGGTTGATGAATGCAAATAATGCAAATTTTGTTTTATTCCATATAACCCAGGGTAAGTTATTTACCATAAGTAAGATTATAAGTTGCATATTTATCAAATTATAAATGTTATGTTGTTACACTAATGTTAATTTTGTAGTTGTCATTGGGTATTGGTGGTACTTGAAATAAGGACTTTGATCACCTATTACCTTGATTCATTGCATCATCACCTTCAGATGATCTTAAAAACATTGTTAATATGTAAGTTTTTCCCTTCTTATCAAAGAATGAAGTATTTGTTGGCAACAAAAATTATTTTTCTTAATGCAGCGCTCAAAGAAATCTTCACTTTAAAAAACATACATCATCAAAAAGAGAGCCTAATTGGATTGAATTAGGGGTACATAACACATTAACTGATTAATATAATATTTAGTTTCTTCTGCTTTATTTTAAACTTATTACAATAAGTCATGCAAGTAACCCCAATATATATATATAATGATTATATTTTCTATTCAGTGCCCAAGACAACAAGGTAGTGTTGAATGTGGATACTATGTGATTAGATATATGAGAGATATCATTCTTGATCAAGGATGTCTAACATCAAAGGTATGTGTTGATTTGTTGTTTCTCAATATATCAGGTTTTTTTAATTTTCCAATTTTATTGATTAAGATAATATTTTATTTTTTACAGTTTAATAGGAAGAAATCATACAACAAAGATGAGTTGAATGAAGTACGATCTGAATGGGTGATGTTGGTGACTCAATTAATACTTTCCTCGGTTTGAAAAGCATTGGGTACACTTTTTTGTATTGAAGCATGAACATATTTTGGAATTTCCAACTTTAACTTTTGATGAGGTTCATAATTTATATCATTTTGACCCAAACTATGACTGAAGGTAAATTGTTCGACATAATCATTTGAAGATATTTAGTATTTTCCTTACACATTCATTATATTTTATAATTTTCATATGTTGAATTACGTTGGTATATTGTATGCATGATTCTTAGGCATTTAAGGTAAACTTTTTTTGGTCAAGTTAGGAGATCTTCCAACTTTGGAATGGTCCATGAACTATTATGATAATAAATATATTTTTTAATAAGATGAATGTTATTACTTCTTACTTTCAATTCATTATTCAAAACTTGAATATGTAATTATAATTTTTTTGTTTTCATACTATCTTTTATTTATGTTGTCAACCATAGATTTTTTTGTAGATTGATAATGGAAAAAATTGTGATTTCGACTTTTGGCTTTAATACTTTACCACAACAGTATAAATTACCTTTTCACCCTTATAAAACACAATTATTATTTCAAGGCACAATTTTTTTTTCCTGCATCTAATATTTTATTAATATATCTAGAACTATAAGTTGATTGGATTACTATATTTGTGTAATCAAATAGAACTTGAAATTACATTACATATCATCTCATCGAGTTGTTTTGATGTGTTAGGAAGATGACAAGTAATTTAACTTTTCATCTTATTATATTTAATTGGTTTGTAATAGATAAGTGTTTAAAAAGATGAATGTGTAACTTATTAATCTCTTCTAAGAGATGCAAAAGTCATTGTTCTATTTGTAATTAGACATTTAATGACATTTTTCTAAAAGCGTCATTATTTCGATAATGTATTCTATTTTTATGGCACTTACTAGAAGTGTCATTGTTACTATAACAAAACATAAAATTAATGACGCTTTATATCTTGATGCTTTTATAAAATATTATATTTGTAATTAAATATTTGAACACACTTACTAGATGTGTCATTGTTAAGACTAATAAGTTAGGAAAATTTCTTACCTCCTTAAAAATTTCCAAGGAATAAGGGGCTAAAAATTAAAACCATGTCACTTTTATTAGTGTCGTGGATGTGAAAAAATTAATTTTGAATTTATTGATTTGTAACTAATTTCTTATTTATTTTTTTAAATAATTAATAATATTTTTATTTTTACTCAATAATAAAAAAAAATTATGAAATTTTAGTTGAAAATTATTTATTAAAAATAAACAGAAACTTATGATAAAATTAAAAAATATCTAAATATTTTTACATTCAAAATTGAGTTTTTTATTTATAAAATACGGAATAATATTTAATTTTAAAATTAATTTGTTAATATTTAATTTATCCCTAAGAGAAATAAAAATATAATGTAAATATAAGGTGATTTAATAAAATTATGTGAAAAATTTAATATTATTTTTAACTTAATTTAATATATTGAAGAATCTATCGCTAGAAAGAGTTATGCTTCTTCTTCATCACGTTTGGCCATTTCCAACATCTCGGGTTCAAGCTTGCGTCTCCGATATCATTGGTCAAATTTGCATCATCCTGTAAGTTTTTCCATTAAGTTTATAATTGTATCAGCTCTTCCATACTTTTAACTGTTATCAAAAAAAGTGCATTGAATCACTGAAATTGACGAGGTTAACCTAAGTAATGAATGTGAACGTGTTTCGATCATTTTGTATTTATTCGCAGCTTCTTCCAAATTCATCTATTTCGCATCTTATATTATGCATAAACTTATCGTAATTCACAAGTAGAGAGAAAGAGATAGTGGGGAAAAAATTAACGTTATGTTCTCATGTTTGGTTCTGGGAAAGGATTTATCTGGACATGCGCAAGTGGGCTTGTGATCATGACAATTGTGAGTTAATTCAGTGAGCCCTTGGATTCTTGTTTAGAATTAATTCAGAGTAAAACTAGGGGTGAAAGTGTAACTTTTTTGTTTTCTTCTCTTCATTTTTATTGATTTCTTTTGTACTTGGATGTGGAGATTGCAGAATCCTATCATATTAGAAAGTTACTTTCATGGATGCTTTCTTCTCCATCGCATTTCTGCCTTTTAAAGGATATGTTTCATTTTCACTCCCCCCAATACTAGATTAAATTTGATGTTCTTTGTTCTCCTCGCTTGGAGCTAACCCAATTCCTTCTTGGTCACTCTCTCTCTCTCTCTCATGGTCTTGTATTCTCTGTGTCTTCTTGTAGAAAGCTCTAATTTTCATTTCTCTACTATTAATGCTTCACTCACTACAACAAAAGTTCAAATTAATTATGTTTTATACAACGACACTTTCGTAAAATGTAATTATTCTATTTGTAATTAGACATTGAATGACACTTACAAGATGTTTCATTGATAAGACTAATAGATTATTAAGAATAATAGCTTGTTAAGACTAATAAGGGGCTGAAAAATATAAACCTTGTCACTATTATAAGTGTCATTCATATGTATATATTAATTATGAATGTATTGAATTGGAAAAAATTAGTTTGTATATTTTATTTGTAAAATATGTAATAGGTATTAAAATGGCACTGGGAAAAAACCGGAAGAGTCGAGTGGAAGAGTCTCGGCATGCTTCTTTATGGCTTCGTTTTCATTTCTTCATTGATGGAAATCTCTTTGCTTATTTATATCTTTCTTCCTCAGGGTTGTTGTATTCTCGCACATTATCTCAGTGAATAGATTATTATGCGGTGCACGACAGGTCCTCGCCGCCCTTTATTGTTAAATTAGTATATATGTTATCAAAGTACATAATGCTTAATGGCTACCCTTGTTATAGTGACATTTTTTGTAGATTGGCAGGACAAAATAAAAAAGATGAAAAGGAGTTAAAATTGTGATCGAAAGATAGAAATTGTAGTCAAATAATCTTGTCATTAGTTTCTACACGGCTTTGATTTACAAACTGTGGAAAGTGGAGTTGTACATGGCTTATGCATCATATTTTCGGCATCGTGTTTTGTGTTGCTATTTTTGAAGTTTAATTAGTTATGTTTCCATCATTCTATGCAGATTTTGTGATGTTGGTGCTAGTTTTGTTGGTGATTTTGCCTTAGTTGAGTTATCTACTCTCTATTTTCAGGCTACTATTCTGCCACAGAGTAATAATGATTTCTTTTCCATTTCTCATTTTTAGGCTCAGTCACCAGTTCATCTTGCAAGGTCCAATTTGATAATTACAAGAGATAAAGAGTGGGCAATTCTTGTTGTTGGCATTGAGCAGGTCTTTATCCATTCTTTTTTTTATCTCGTGTCATTTTTATACATGTTATTCTATTTGTTCTCTAGTCCTTTGTTTATCAGACACTGACAGTATGGAAAAAAATGAGGCAATATTTCATAAAAATGTGTGCTCTATAGTCATGACATTTCAAAATCAATTAGCCTAAGGACCTAGAGACATTTAATGGCATATCTATAAAATGACTTTTATCATATTTTACTTTAATTTAAAGTATAATTAAATGATATTTTTTGTTTAAATAATTTTTTTTCTAGGAAGCAAACTTACTATGAGAAATAATTTCTCATTTTTAAATATTATTTTAATATTTTTGCCTATGTTAACAAATTCAACAATATTACAAAAAATAATGCTCATCTCTTCTATATTATATCTGACATGCATTTTAATATTTTATTAAATTGATTTTTGAATTTTCTTTTAACATATAAATAAGAGGTTGCTCAACGAATAACATTGGTATATTGATGAGTTCTTCCATTTGAAGTGTGAGATCTATTGGAATTAATTTTTTCTTTAAAAATGGATCGTTCATGGATCTCAAAGGATAGAAGATCGAAGGAATATAAATATGGAGTTGAATGCTTTGTTCCATTTGCAATACTAAATTCTGCAAATAAAACCTCCATTAAATGTCCATGCTTACAATGTGGTAATATGATTTTCAGTACTCCTCAAATGATTTGAGACTATTTGTTTTTATTTGGAATTGATCAGAGTTACCATACATGGTATTGGCATGGAGAGGCAGCTCCAAGTGGCCCACCTTCCATAAGAGCAGAACATTATGATAGACTTCAATTTGATGATCAACGTAGTACAATAGAAATGGTTCAAGCTGCAAAAGAGGATTGTCAATATGATCCTCAATTCTTTGCAAGATTACTACAAGATGCAGAAATACCTTTATATCCTGGTTGTAGAAACTTTATAAGATTGTCAACCTTGATCAAATTATACAACTTGAAAGCACATTTTGGGTGGTCTGATATTAGCTTTTCACAACTTTTACAAATTCTTGGAGAAATATTGCCTTTAAACAATGAATTGCCTTTGTCGATGTATGAAGCGAAAAAGACATTAAATTCTTAGGGAATGGAATATGAGAAAATCCATGCGTGCCCAAATGATTGTGTACTTTATTGGAAGGAGTTGAAAGATGCATCCTTATGTCCTACTTGTGGAACTTAAAGGTGGAAGAAAAAAACACAGGAACTAAGAGGAGAAAAGGAGTTCCTGCGAAAGTAATTTAGTATTTTTTCCAATTCCAAGATTTAGAAGAATGTTTCAATCATCAAAAATTGCAAAAGAGCTCATATGACATTTTGAAGAAAGAAATTTTAATGGGAAAATGCGTCATCATCAGATTCACCATCATGGAAGCAAGTTGATCACAGATGGCCTGAGTTTTCAATAGAACCTAGAAACTTGAGACTTGCAATTTCTGCAGATGGCATAAATCATCACAGTTCATTTAATAGCAAACATAGCTGTTGGCCCATTCTTATGATAATTTACAACCTTCCTCCATGGTATGCATGAAAAGAAAATTTATGATATTATCTTTATTAATTTCAGGTCCACGACAACCTGGCAATGACATTGATGTCTATTTAGCACCGCTAATAGAAGATCTTAAAATATTGTGAGAGGTCGGAGTTCAAGTTTACGATGCACATAAACAAGAAATCTTTACTTTAAGAGCCATTCTTTTATGGACAATAAATGATTTTCCTGCATATGGAAACATGTCAGGCTTCAAAGTTAAAGGAAGTATGGTTGTCCAATATGTGGAGAAGAAACATATTCTTGTAGGTTAAAGCATGGAAAAAAGAACTCCTATATTGGACATAGACGATTTCTTCCAAGAAACCATCCTTATAGGAAATAAAAGAAAGTATTTGATGGAAAACAAGAGTTCGGGTCACCTCCACAAATATTGACCGGAGAGGAAATATTAAAAAAAATCAATGGAATTTGCAATTCTTGGGGGAAAAAAAGGTTATTCTGGGAAAATCTGAAATCAATAATACAACTTGTTGGAAAAAGAAGTCAATTTTCTTTGATCTTGATTAATAGAAATATATTCAATTTCTCATAATTTGGATGTAATGCATATTGAGAAAAATGTTGTATTAAAGCATTATTGGTACCTTACTCAACAGTGCATGTAAGACAAAGGAAGACCTTAATACTCGCTTGGATCTTGTAGATATGGGCTTAATGAGCGAATTGGCACCAATGTTTGATTCGAAGAGAACATATCTCTCTCTTGCATATTATACACTTTCTACAAAGGAAAAGAAGTATTTTTGCCAAACACGTTCATAATTGAAGGTTCCATATGGATATAGTTCGAACCTTTGAAACCTCGTGTCTATTAAAGACTTTAAACTTGATGGCTTAAAATCCCAGGACTATCATGCATTAATGCAACAATTTTTGCCGGTTTTGTTACGTTCTATCTTGCCCAAGCATGTGAGAAATGCCATTTGTAGATTGAGTTTATTTTTCAATGCTCTATGTATTAAAGTCATTGATGTTCCTTCATTAGATGAGTTATAAAATGAGATAGTGGTGATATTAGCTTGTTTAAAAAGTAATTCCCACCTTCTTTCTTTGATATCATGTGCATCTTACTGTGCATCTTGTAAGAGAAGTGAGACTTTGTGGACCGGTTTACTTTAGGTGGATGTACCCATTTGAAAGGTTTATGAAAGTGTTAAAAGGCTATGGACGAAATCATACTAGACCGGAAGGTTGTATTGCTGAATGCTATATTGCAGAAGAAGGTATCGAGTTTTGTACAGAGTACTTATCAAATGTGGAAGCAATTGGAATTCCTAGTAGTTCAAATATTGACCACATAGTTGGGGCACCAATATTTGGAGGTCCTACTATGAAGGCCGAATCCAATTTATGGTTACAAGCATCATTATGTGTTGGAAAATACATCAATTGTCCAACCTTATATTGAGTAAGCACCCCTAACGTTTTGTTTTTTATTTGTTGTGCGTATTATATATTATTCTAATTATTTAATTTTTATACATGACCTCATAGAGATCACATGCAATGGCTAAAAGCAAAACATCCACGTCAATCAAAAAGGCAAAAGTGGTTACAGGATGAGCATGGTCATACTTTTACCTTTTGGTTACGAGAAAAGGTACTACAATGGTTTATTAAATTTTCCTTTTCGTTTTCATTATTGGTTACCATTTAAATTATATTTGTATCTTATTTCTATAGGTTGAAGTTGCATTGGGAAATAATGAACCTGTATCTGAAACTCTTAAATGGATAGCTTGATGGTCCAAGCCTTTATGTGATGAAGTATAATGGTTATGTCATTAATGGATATCAATATAACACCAAGGAGCATGATGATTTACTAGCTACCCAAAATAGCAGAGTTAGTATTGTATCAACGACAATGCAAATTGCTAGTGCTAAGGATAAAAATCCTATTTTCGGGAAACTTTGTTTTTATGGGGTTATTACAGAGATTTGGGACCTTGATTATACTATGTTCATAATTACATTCTTCAAGTGTGATTGGGTTGATAATAATAATGGAATCAGGGTCGATGATCTTGGGTTTACCTTAGTTGACTTTAGTAGATTGGCTCATAAGTCAGATCCGTTCATATTAGCCTCTCAGGCTAAGAAAGTCTTCTATGTACAAGATGAGCTTAATCCAAGATGGTCAATTGTTTTGTCAACTCCTCAACAAGACTTCACAGAATGAGCAAACGATGATGATCCCATGGACATTTGTATTGAACACAATCCAGTCATATCTTCTTTTCCACAAGTTGAATTATTTGATGCATTGGATGAATCTAATAAAATTTGTAATCGGGATGATTGCGAGAGAATTTGGGTCGAGAACAAATCATAAATGTATCCAATTTTTATCTTTGTTATGGCTTTGTGAATTGATACGCTTCTAAAGTTTTTTGTTTTTTAAATGAATGCTGACTAGTTAATTTATTCGTCTCTATTATTAGATGAATGTTATTCTTTCAATTTTAGTTAATGGCGGGTTGAGATTATTCTAAAAATTTTCATTATTATGTTTTATGCAAAACATCTGATTAGGTAATGCCTTTAATTAGTTAATTTTTTTCCCTTTAAATATTTTTTTATATCTTTGTACTTTTTTTAAACATTATTATTATTTTTATGATAAGTATGGAAAAGGAACAACAAGATAAAGCTACTATAAGAAATAGATGTAGAGGGATAACAAGAAAGCCAATGATTATCAAGAATAGGAGCAAAAGAATAAAACTTTCAGTTAAGTATAATATTGATGGTGTTTATGTCGGACAAGCTGCGGTGCATCTCACAATTTATTTAGGGGTATTGGCACGTACCATGGTCCCAATTAGATATAGCACTTGGCACCATGTACCTAAGCAATTGAAGAATAAATTGTGGGACTCCATTAAGGTAAACTTGTATTTTTTTTCTATTATAATGTTTTCTAATTTTATTTGCAAATTTTTTTAACAACTAATAACTATGTTCATTACTTTTAGGCTGCATTTACATTGGATTGTAAAAGTAGAATGAACTATATGAAAACAATTGGCAGGTACTTTAGATCTTTCAAGAACATATTGACAGCAAAGTATATCATTCCATTCAAAGACCAACTCGAGCTTCTTAAAAAACTACAATTTGAATATAGTTTTATTGAAGATGAAGAATGAACAATTTTTGTCAAAGAAAGATTGACTCAAAGATTTCAGATAAATTTATAAGTAATTTCATGGCATTTTTTCAATTTTTCTTTACTTAATATAAATTAAAAATTGTAAGAGTTTAGAGAAGTTCAAAAGGAAAGAAGGAAAAAGCATATTTATAATTATCATCTTAGTAGTAAGTGATATGCTGGTCTTGAGGTGGAGATGGTAAGTTAAATATGTTATTACTTTACTTTTTATTTTATGTTGAATTTGCCTAGAGACTCATTATATTACATTGCAATATTGTAAAATTCGGTAGAAACCAGCTTTACTAGAGTCATTGATAGAAGTGTATTATGGAAGAAAGCGATGTTTAAAAAAGATGGCGTGTATAATGAAGTGGTCATTCCAGTAGTGGAGAAGATTGTAAGTATAAGTTATGGAACAAATATTTCATTTACTTTAAAAACTTATTTATATTAACCAATATGACATTTAATTTTATAATATAATTGTGTATCAGGATATAATGTTGCAACAGTCACAAGAAAGCAGTTTGAGTTTCAATGGAAATGACATACTTACAGAAGCATTGGGAACATCAAAATATAGTGGTCGAGTATGAGCTAAAGGAAAGCATTATACTCCACGACATTATTTTCATTCTATGGCAGATAGTGCTTTGCAGGAATTTATTAAAGAATCGTAAGAGGGACAATCAAAGTTTGAGGCAAATTTTATTCCAACTCTCTCAGATGGTACCCACCGCACCTCAATCTGATGTTGGTAGCTCTAACATGGTCCAAAAACATATTGTCCTTCCTGAAATTGTTGAGCAACCAAAACATCGAGTAGAAGACCACCCTCAACCAATGCTAGAAGCAAAAAAGGAAAGTTGTATTTAATATTATGTTCATTAATATAAATGTGGTAACACAAACTCATAATTTTCATATCAACTTACCTAGTTGATATGAAAATATAGAAGTATTGTTACAATATAAGTTAGTATGATAACTTAATTAATAAGCTCATTAAGTTATGATAACTCAATTTTTCATATGACTAAACAATAAAGTTTCATTTTACAGGAAAGGAATTGTCAATTGGCCATAGGGACAAAAGAAAATATTGTTGCAGCTGGAACTATGGTACTTGAATGTGGTGCTAACTTCCTTGTCGCCATGGATGTTTCTTATGATCCAAATGCATTACTTCCTGTACCTATTCCAAGCCAGATTACCACTATTGGAGATGCTATTGGGCATCAAATTTTATGGCCTGCCCAATTTGTCATTCCTACTACTCTTCGCATCCAGGTATGTGTTTTTTATAAATAAAAAATTTCTTACTAATAATAATAAAATAATTTTATCTAGGACAATTCTTATTTATACAATGATATTTTATGTTTGATAGGATTCAAATATATTTAAGAAACAGAGTAATAGAGAGAGAACATTGAGCTTAAATGATGAGAATCCTGTAGATATCAAGAACTTTACTACATTAGTTAGGCGTATGTTAAATGATGAGATCGTACATACAGTAGAAATAATAGAGGAGGTTTTTGGACCGTCATTTAAGACCTTCCTAATGAAAGAAGATATGGATATCATAATATCATCAACAGAGGTGTCATCTAATTGCCTTATGTTCTAATATGGTAAGATAAACATTTAATATGTTTTTCATATATTTTAACTATCTTATTTATGCTTTAATTTTTCATTATGAGAATTGTATTTAATATTAGTTAAATTAAAATATTAAAACTTTTAAATATTGTGTGAAATTAAATCAAGCACTGCATAAAAGATGGTTGATGCTAAAGAGGTAGAGCAATTTATTTTTGTAAATCTGACCTTGGTTTCCAAAGATGGATTGGGAGAAGCAAGCAAGAAAAATAGGTCAAGGGTTATAACTAATCGTTGATGAATGCAAATAATGCAAA
>JAREIK010002861.1:102563-208584 GCA_029783825.1 Sapria himalayana | reverse complement strand
ATATTACTGGATAATAATTTTTAATTTTAAATTTCTACTTCTTTTATAAGCCAATATATTTTTTTGATTAAAAATAAATTATTTAAATTATATTTGTCACACTTTAAATTTATTTTGTAATAAGTATTTTATAAAAATGAACTAATAAATAATAAAATCAATATTTAAAATTATAATAAATAAAAAAACATAGATTTATTAATTATTAAGTAGTATATAGCAGTTTAATGATTTATGTATTTAGAAATTTACTGATTTACCTAAATATGTATTTAGTGGTTTATATGTTTTATTTAAAAAATAAAATAACAAAAAATTTATTTTTGTTTTTTTTTGATATTTACAAAGGTTATAACATTTGAAAATACAATAAATTTTAAATTTTTTTCTAAAGTGAATACAATCTTTAGTTATAATTATCATTATATTTATATATCATATAAATTCAATATAAACAATTTTATTGATAAATATTCTTATAATGATCAAAAAATAAATTAATAATCAATTATTAATAAGATAGATATCAATTAAAAGATAATTACAAAACCTAAAATTATTCAGATGCAAAGCAAAATATATTACTATATTAAAATTTTTTGTTTTGAATTTTTTTTTCTTTTAAAATGTTTATGTTTATTTTTTTGATGACAAATAATTTATATAAATTATATTTGTCTAATTCATTATTTATTATGTAATTAATATATATATAAAAATAAACAAATAAATAATTAAAATGAATATTTAAAATTATAATGAAAAAAACTGAGATTTATTATTTATTATTTAAATTAGATTTTTCTCACTAATAATTTATTTTGTAATTAATATTTCTATTAAAATAAACTGATAAATATTTAAAATAAAAATTTAAAATTATACTGAATAAAATTTAAAATGAGATTTATGATTTTTATTACTATATACCAGTTTAATGGATTAAGTATTTAGAAGTTTTTTCATTTAGGATTTAAGCAATTTATGTTTTTTGGCTTTTAGTGGTTTATACGTTTTATTTAAAAAAATAATATATCAAAAAAATTTACTATAATTTTTTCTCATTTTCATAGGTTATAACCTTTGAAAATATAATAATATTTTAAAATTTTTTGAAATGTGAATACAATACTTAGTTATGATAATATTAATAATTATATATCATATAAATTCAATATAAACAATTTTATTGATATATATTATAATAAAGATCAAAATTAATTTTATAAACTATTGATATTAAGATAGATATTAATTAAAAAATAATTACAAAACCCAAATTGATTCAAAATTATATTAAAATATATTTCTAGATAATAATTTTTAATTTTTAAATTTTTACTTCTTTTATAAGCATATATATTTTTTAAATTATATTTATCGCACTCATAATTTATTTTGTAATAAATATTTCTATAAAAATAAACTAATAATTAATTAAAATGAATAATTAAAATAATAATAAATAGAATTAAAAATTTGATTTATTAATTATTAAGTAATATATATTGGTTTTATGGTTTATGTATTTTGGCATTACGGGGTTTAGGAATTTACTGATTTAACTGTGCATGCATTTAGTTGTTTAAATGTTTTATTTTAAAAAAACATTAAAAAATTTTTTTTTTTATTTTTTGATATTTTCAAAGGTTATAACCTTTGAAAATATAATAATTTTTAAATTTTTTTCAAAAGTAAATACAATATTTAGTTATAATAATCATTATATTTATATATCATATAAATTCAATATAAATATTTTTATTGATAAATATTCTTATAATGATCAAAGAATAAATTAATAATCTATTATTGATAATATAGATATCAATTTAAATATAATTACAAAACCTAAAATGATTTAGAAACAAAGCAAAATATATTACTATATAATAATTTTTTGTTTTTAATTTTTTTTCTTTTAAAAAGTTTATCTATATTTTTTAGATGAAAATTAATTATATAAATTATATTTGTCTACTCAATTTATTCTGTAATTAATAATTATATAAAAATAAACTAATAAATAATTAAAATGAATATTTTAAATTATAATGAAAAAGATAATATTGAGATTTATTATTTATTATTTAGGGTATACCGGTTTAAAATGATTATCTATTTAGGGTTTATGAGATATAAAAGTTATTTATTTAAGGATCTAAGCATTTAGTGGTTTATCGGATTTATTTAAATAATGAAATAACAAAAAAATATTTTTGTTATTTTTTCACATTTTCAAAGGTTATAACATTTGAAAATATGATAATTTTAAAATTTTTTTAAATTGTGAATAAAATATTTAGTAATAATAATCATTATAATTTTAAATAATATAAACTAATTATAAATAATTTTATTGATAGATATGATATCAATTATCAAAAAATAAATTAATAAACTATTATTAATATGATAGATATAAATTAAAATATAATTACAAAACGTAAAATGATTCAAAATCAATCTAATAATAATTTCTTGTTTTTAAATTTTTAGTTCTTTTTATAAGATTATATTTTTTTTATTAAAAGTAAATTGTTAATATTATATTTGTCTGACTAATTATTTATTTTGTAATTAATATTTATATAAAAAATAAATTAATATTTATTTAAAATGAATATTTAAAATTATAATTAATACAAATTAAAATGAGATTTAAGATTTATTATTGCTGTATATGTAATTTATTTTTTGATAATCTATTTGTATAAACGAATATTTTTTATTTTTTAATATTTTCATGTAAGTGCAGGAAAGGAAATATTAAGAGGGTGGGGATGCAGTAGTAGCACAATAACGGAGGTCTCGCTGACTGAACAGCGTGCCGTAATTGGAGCAGTGCCTGACCCATCTCATGATCTGACCCTCTCCAGTTAAAAGAACTGAGAGAAATTTTAATATAAAATGTTTGTAATTTTATTTTCGGGTGGCTATTTTTGGACCCATGGAACTGTTCATCATGTCTCTCTCTTATCTATGTGCGATTTATCGTGACTATTATGTGTGCTGTATACTGTAAGACATTTCTATTGCTTTAATCAGTAATGCAAAAGCATTTTCTGGTGGATTTAGCTAGTCGTACTGAAGCGACTAGCGAACCACATTATTTTGGGTGTTTATTTCTCGTTTTTTGATTCTATCATGGATGGTTGCTGAATTAGGATATATATATTGCTTGTTTTCTGTTGTTTCTGTGTTTCTATATCTCAATCTCACTACTGGGGAAGCACAATTGCCCAACAATTATATATGGTATACCAGTTTAATGGATCGATAATTTAGGGGTTTTGACTTTTATGAGTTTAGCAATTTATGTTTTTAGGCATTTAGTGGTATATAAGTTTTATTTATATAATAAAAATAAAATTTTTTTTTGTTTTTTTTAGATTTTCAAAGGTTATAACCTTTGAAAATAAAATAATTTTTAAAATCTTTTGAAATGTGAATACCATGTATAATTATATTAATCTTATTAATTATATATCATATAAATTCAATATAAATAATTTTAATGATAGATATTATAATAATGATCAAAAATTAAATTAATAAACTATTATTAATAATATAAATATTAATTAAAATATATTTACATAACACAAAATGATTCAAAATCAAATAAAAATATATTACTAAATAATAATATTTAATTTTTAATTTTTTCCATCTTTTTATAAGCTTATATTTTTTTATGATTAAAAATAAATTATATAAATAATATCTGTCGCACTCCAAATTTATTTTGCAATTAATTTTTCTAAAAAATTAAAATATAAATAATTAAAATGAATATTTTAAATTATAATAAATAGAAATAAAAATGAGATTTATAATTTATTAAGTAGTTTACAACTGTTATAAGGTTTATGTATTTAGGGGTTTCGGGTTTTATGAGCTACTGATGTAAGTAAGTAAGCATTTAGTGGTCTATAGGTTTTATTTAAAAAAGAAATAACAAAAAATTTATTTTTGTATTCTTTCTCATTTTTTAAGATTATAACGTTTGAAAATATAATAATTTTTAAATTTTTTTCAAAAGTGAATACAATATTTATTTATAATAATCATAATAATTATATAACATATAAATTCAATATAAACAATTTTATTCATAGATATTCTAATAATTAGTAAAAAATAAATTAAAAATCTATTATGAATAAGATTGATATTACATAAAATATAATATCAAAACCTAAAATGATTCAAAAGCAAAGAAAAATTTATTACTTAATAATAATTATTTGTTATTAAATTTTTATTCTTTTTATAAGCTTATCTATTTTTTGATAAAAATTATTTTTATAAATTATATTTTTAACTGATAATTTTTTTAATAATTAATATATATGTATAAATAAAAAACTTAACAATCAAAATGAATTTTTTAAATTATAATGAAAACAAATAAAAATGAGATTTATTAATTATTATTTAGGGTATACCAATTTAAATGATTATCTATATAGGGGTATCGGGATTTTGTAGTTTTGTGATTTAAGTGTTTAGGCATTTAGTGATTTATAGGTTTTATTTAAACAATGAAATAACAAAAAAATTTATTTTTATTTTTTCACATGTTCAAAGGTTATAATCTTTGAAAATATAAAAATTTTAAAACTTTTTTCAAAAGTGAATACAATATTTAGTTATAATAATTATTAAATTTATATATCATATAAATTCAATATAAACATTTTTATTGAAAAATATTCTAATAATGATCAAAAAATAAATTAATAATTTATTATTAATTAGCTAGATATCAATTAAAATATAATTACAAAACCTAAAATGATTCAGAAACAAAGCAAAATATATTACTAAATAATATTTTTTTTGTTTTTAATTTTTTTCTTCTTTTATTAAATTTGTCTATATTTTTTTATTGAAAAATAATTGATATAAATTATATTTGTATAACTTATAATTATTTTTGTGATTAATATTTATATAAAAATAAACAAATAAATAATTAAAATGAATATGTAAAATTATATTGAAAAAAATAAAAATGAGATTTATTATTTATTATTTATTATTTAGGATATAAATGTTTAAAAAATTTATCTATTTTGGGTTTTCGAGATTTAGAAGTTATTGATTTAATTATTTAGGCATTTAATGATTTATAGGTTTTATTCAAATAATGAAATAACAAATAATTTATTTATGATATTTTTTCAAATTTTCAAACGTTATAACATTTGAAAATATAATAATTTTAAAATTTTGTAAAAATGTGAATACAATATTTCGTAAAAATAAATATTATAACTATATATAATATAAACTAAATATAAACAATTTTATTGATAGATATTATATCAATTATCAAAAAATAAATTAATAAACTTTTATTAATATGATTGATATAAATTAAAATATAATTTAAAAAGCTAAAAAGATTCAAAATCAAAGTAAAATTTATTAATAAATAATAATTTTTTTTTATTTTTTGTATCATTTTATAAGCTTATATTTTTTTTGGTGAAAAATAAATTATTTAAATTATATTTGTATCACTCATAATTTATTTTTTAATTAATATTTCTATAAATTATTTAAATTATATTTAAGGTTTACGAGTTTAAAGTTTTAAGTATTTAGGGGCTTCTGGGTATAGGAGTTTAAATATTTATGTATTTAGGCATTTAATGGTTTATAAGTTTTATTTAAATAATGATATAACAAAAAATTTATTTTTGTTATTTTTTCTTATTTTTGAAGGTTATAAACTTTGAAAATATAACAATTTTTAAATTTTTTGTATATGTGAATACTATATTTAGTTATGATAATCTTAATAATTATATATCATGTAAATTCAAATTAAACAATTATATTGAAATATATTATATTAATGATCAAATAATAAATTAATAAACTATTATTAATAAGATAGATATTATTTTAAATATATTTGCAAAAGGTAAATTTATTCAAAATCAAAGTAAAATATATTACAAAATAATACTTTCTTTGATGTTTTGCTTCATTTTATATGTTTATATTTTTTGTTATTAAAATTAAATTATTTAAATTATATTTTTCTTCCTCATAATTTATTTTTAATTTATAATTCTATAAAAATATACTAATAAATAAATAAAATGAATATTTAAAATTATATTGAATACAAATAAAATAGAGATTTATTATTTATTATTCAGGATATACAAGTTTAATGGTTTAAGTATATAGGTGTTTTGGGGTTTAGTGATTTAAGTGTTTAGGCCTTGAGTGATTTATAGTTTTTATTAAAACAATGAAAAAATAAAAAATTTAATTTTTTGATTTTTTTTAATTTTTGAAGTTTATAACCTTTGAAATTATAATAATTTTTAATTTTTTTTAAATGTGAATATAATATTCAATAATAATAATCTTAATAATTATATATAATGTAAACTCAATATAAATAATTTTATTAATAGATATTATAATAATGATCAATAAAAAATTAATAAACTATTATTAATAAGAATGATATAAATAAAAATATAATTGCAAAATTTAAAATGATTCAAAATAAAAATAAAATATATTACTAAATAATAAATTTTTGTTTTTAAAAGTTTGCCTCTTTTTATAAGGATATATATTTTTTTTGATGAAAAATAAATTATTTAAATTAGATCTGTCTCACTAATAATTTATTTTGTAATTAATATTTCAATAAAAATATACCGATAAATAATTTAAATAAAAATTTAAAAATATAATTACTAAAAATTAAATTAAGATTTATGATTTTTTATTAATGTATACCTGTTTAATAGTTTAAGTAATTAAAGGTTTTGTCGTTTAGGAGTTTAGCAATTTATGTTTTTATGCATTTAGTGGTTTATAAGTTCTATTTAAATAATAAAATAACAAAAAAAAATTGTAATTTTTTTTTCATTTTCATAGGTTATAACCTTTGAAAATATAATAATATTTAAAATTTTTTGAAATGTGAATATAATATTTAGTTATAATAATTTTAATAATTATAAATCATATAAATTCAATATAAACAATTTTATTGATATATAATATAATAATGATCAAATTTAAATTAATAAACCATTAATAAAAAGATTGATATTAATTAAAAAATACTTACAAAACCCAAATTGATTCAAAATTAATGTAAAATATATTAGTGGATAATAATTTTTAAATTTTATATTTTTACTTCTTTTATAAGTATATATATTTTTTGATTAAAAATAAATTAATTAAAATATATATGTCGCTCTCATAATTTAATTTGTAATAAATCTTTCAATAAAAATAAACTTATAAATAATAAAAATGAATATTTAAAATTATAATAAATAGGAATAAAAATTAGATTTATTAATTATTAAGTAGTATATTGCGGTTTAATGGTTTATGTATTTAGGCATTATGAGGTTTAGGAGTTTACTGATTTAACTGTGTATGCATTTAGTGGTTTATAGGTTTTATTAAAAAAGTAAAATAATAAAAAATTTATTTTTATTATTTTTTGATATTTTCAAAGGTTATAACCTTTGAAAATATAATAATTTTTAAATTTTTTTTAAATGTGAATACAATATTTAGTTATAATAATCATTATATTATATATCATATAAATTCAATATAAACAATTTTATTGATAAATATTCTAATAATGATCAAAAAATAAATTAATAATCTATTATTAATAAGATAGATATCAATTAAAATATAATTACAAATGATTCAGAAGAAAAGCAAAATATATTACTATATAATAATTTTTTGTTTTGAAATTTTTTTTTTTTTAAGTTTATCAATAATTTTTTTATGAAAAATAATTTATATTAATTATACTTGTCTAACCCAATTTATTTTGTAATTAATATTTATATATAAATAAACAAATAAATAATTAAAATGAAAATTTAAAATTATAATAAAGAGAATTAAAAATTAGATTTATTAATTATTATGTAGTATATAGTGGTTTAATGGTTTATGTATTTGGCATTATGGGGTTTAAGAGTTTACTAATTTAAATGTGTATGCATTTAGTGGTTTGTAGGTGTTATTAAAAAAAAATATCAAAAAATTTATTTTTTTTATTTTTTGATATTTTCAAAGGTTATAACCTTTGAAAATATAATAATTTTTAAATTATTTAAAAGTGAATACTATATTTATTTATAATAATCATTATATTTATATATCATATAAATTCAATATAAATATTTTTATTGATTAATATTCTAAATATGATAAAAGAATAAATTAATAATCTATTATTAATAAGATAGATATCAATTTAAATATAATTACAAAACCTAAAATGATTCAGAAGAAAAGCAAAATATATTACTATATAATAATTTTTTGTTTTGAAAATTTTTTTTTTAAAGTTTATCAATATTTTTTTATGAAAAATAATTTATATTAATTATACTTGTCTAACCCAATTTATTTTGTAATTAATATTTATATATAAATAAACAAATAAATAATTAAAATGAAAATTTAAAATTATAATGAAAAAAAATGAGATTTCTTATCATTATTTATTATTTAGGGATACCGGTTTAATTTAAATTAGATTCCGTCTCACTAAAAATTTATTTTATAATTAATATTTCTATAAAAATAAACTGATAAATAATTAAAATAAAACTTTTAAATTATACTAAAAAAATTAAAATGAGATAGATTTATTATTAATGTATACAAGTTTAATAATTTAAGTATTTAGAGGTTTTGTCGTTAGGAGTTTAGCTGATTTATGTTTTTAGGCTTTTAGTAGTTTATAGGTTTTATATAAAAAAAATAAAATAACAAAAAAAATTTCTATAATTTGTTATCATTTTCATAGGTTATAACCTTTGAAAATATAATAATATTTACAATTTTACGAAATGTGAATACAATATTTAGTTATAATAATATTAATAATTATATATCATAGAAATTCAATATAAACAATTTTATTGATAGATATTATAATAATATCAAAAATTAAATTAATAAACTATTAATAATAAGATAGATATTAATTAAAAAATATTTACAAAACCCAAATTGATTCAAAATTAAAGTAAAAAAATATTACTGGATAATAATTTTTAATTTTTAAATTTTACTTCTTTTATAAGCGTATATATCTTCTTTGATTAAAAACAAATTATTTAAATTATTTTTGTCGCACTCATAATTTATACTGTAATAAATATTTCTATAAAATAAACTTATAAATAATTAAAATGAATATTTAAAATAATAATAAATTAAAATAAAAATTAGATTTCTTAATTATTAATTAGTATTTAACAATTTAATGGTTTATGTATTTAGACATTACGGGACTTAGGAGTTGACTTATTTTACTGTGTTTGCATTTAGTGGTTTATAAGTTTTATTTAAAAATTAAAATAACAAAATATTTATTTTTATTATTTTTTGATATTTTCAAAGGTTAAAACATTTGAAAATATAATTATTTTTAAATTTTTTTCAAATGTGAATTCAATATTTAGTTATAATAATCATTATATTTATATATCATATAAATTCAATATAAACAATATTATTGATAAATATTATAAAAATGATCAAAAAATAAATTAATAATCTATTATTAATATGATAAATATCAATTAAATTATAATAAAAAAACCAAAAATGATTCAGAAGAAATTAAAATATATTAATATATAATAATTTGTTGTTTTAAAATTTTTTTTTCTTTTAAAAAGTTTATCCATATTTTTTTGATGAAAATTAATTTATATAAATTATATTTGGCTAACTCATAATTTATTTTTTAATTAATATTTATATAAAAATAAAAAAATAAATAATTAAAATGAATATTTAAAATTATAATGATAAAAATAATATTGAGATTTATTCTTTATTATTTTGGGTATACCAGTCTAATTTAAATTAGATCTATCTTACTAATAATTTATTTTGTAATTAATTTTTCAATAAAAATAAACTGATAAATAATTAAAATAAATATTTAAAATTATACTGAATAAAAATTAAAATGAGATTTATCGATTATTATTAATGTATACCATTTTAATATTTTAAGTATTTAGAGGTTTTGTCATCTATGACTTTAGGGATTTATGTTTTTAGGCATTTAGTTATTTATAGGTTTTGTTTAAACAATGAAATAACAAAAAAATTATTTTTGATATTTTTTAACATTTTCAAAGGTTATAACCTTTGACATTATTATAATTTTAAAATCTTTTAATAATGTGAATATAATATTTAGTAATAATAATCATTATAATTATATATAATGTAAACTAAATATAAACAATTTTATTGATAGATATGATATCAATTCATCAAAAAATAAAATAATATGCTATTATTAATATGATAGATATTTGTATCACTCGTAATTTGTTTTGTAATTAATATTTTAATAAATTATTTAAATTAAATTTAAGGTTTACTAGTTTGAAGTTTTAAGTATTTAGGGGCTTCGGGGTTTAAAAGTTTAGATATTTATGTATTTAGGCATTTAATGGTTTATAAGTTTTATTTAAACAATGATATAACAAAAAATTTTATTTTGTTATTTTTTCTCATTTTTGAAGGTTTTAAACTTTGAAAATATAAAATTTTTAAATTTGTTTTATGTGAATACTATATTTAGTTAAGACAATCTTAATAATTATATATCATGTAAATTCAATATAAACAATTATATTGAAATATATTATATTAATGATCAAATAATAAATTAATAAACTATTATTAATAAGATATATATAATTTTTAATATATTTGCAAAACGAAAATTTATTCAAAATCAAAGTTAAATATATCACAAAATATTACTTTCTTTGATGTTTTGCTTCTTTTTATAAGTTTATAATTTTTGTTATTAAAAGTAAATTATTTAAATTATATTTGACTTCCTCATAATTTATTTTTAATTTATAATTCTATAAAAATAACTAATAAATAATTAAAATAAATATTTAAAATTATAATGAATACAAATTAAATAGAGATTTATTATTTATTATTCAGGATATACTAATTTAATGGTTTAAGTATTTAGGCATTTTGGGATTTAGTGATTTAAGTGTTTAGGTTTTTAGTGATTTATAGTTTTTATTTAAAGAATGAAAAAATAAAAAATTTAATTTTTTGATTTTTTTTAATTTTTGAAGGTTCTAACCTTTGAAAATATAATAATTTTTAATTTTTTTAAATGTGAATATAATATTCGGTAATAATAATCTTAATAATTATATATAATGTAAACTCAATATAAATCATTTTATTAATAGATATTATAATAATGATCAATAAAAAATTAATAAACTATTATTAATAAGAATGATATAAATTAAAATATAATTGCAAAATCTAAAATGATTCAAATAAAAATAAAATATATTACAAAATAATAAATTTTTGTTTTAAAAATTTTGCCTCTTTTTATAAGGCTATATATTTTTTTGATGAAAAATAAATTATTTAAATTAGATCTGTCTCACTAATAATTTATTTTGTAATTAATTTTTCTATAAAAATAAACTAATTTATAATTAAAATAAAAATTTAAAATTAAACATAATAAAAATTAATTTGAGATTTATGATTTTTTATTAATGTACACATGTTTAATGGTTTAAGTATTTAGAGGTTTTGTCATTTAGGAGTTTAACAATTTATGTTTGTAGGCATTTAGTGGTTTATAGGTTTTATTAAAACAATAAAATAACAAAAAAAAATTTGTAATTTTTTTTCATTTTCATAGGTTATAACCTTTGAAAATATAATAATATTTAAAATTTTTTGAAATGTGAATACAATATTTAGTTATAATAATATTAATAATTATATATAATATAAATTCAATATAAACAAAATTATTGATAGATAATATAATAATGATCAAAACTTAAATTAATAAACTATTAATAATAAGATAGATATTAATTAAAAAATAGTTACAATACCCAAATCGATTCAAGATTAAACTAAAATATATTACTGAATAATAATTTTTAAATTTTAAATTTTTACTTCTTTTATAAGCGTCTATATTTTTTTGATTAAAAATAAATTATTTAAATTATATATGTCGCACTCATAATTTATTTTGAAATAAATATTTTATAAAAATAAACTAATAAATATTAAAATCAATATTTAAATTTATAATAAATATTAAAAAAATAAGATTTATTAATTATTAAGTAGTATATAGCGGTTTAATGGTTTATGTATTTAGAAGTTTACTGATTTAACTATATATGCATTTAGTGGTTTATATGTTTTATTTAAAAAATAAATTAACAAAAAAATCTATTTTTGTTATTTATTGATATTTTCAAAGGTTATAACCTTTGAAAATATAATATTTTTAATACTTTTTTCAAAAGTGAATACAATATTTAGTTATAAAAATTATTAAATTTATATATCATATAAATTCAATATAAACATTTTTATTGATAAATATTCTAATAATGATCAAAAAATAAATTAATAATCTTTTATTAATAAGTTAGATATCAATTAAAATGTAATTACAAAACTTAAAATGATTCAGAAACAAAGCAAAATATATTACTATATAATATTTTTTTGTTTTTAATTTTTTTTTTTATTAAGTTTATCTATATTTTTTTGTTGAAAAATAATTTATATAAATTATATTTGTATAACTTATAATTTATTTTGTAATTAATATTTATATAAAAATAAAGAAATAAATATTAAAATGAATATTTAAAATTATAATGAAAAAAATAAAAATAAAATTTATTATTTATTATTTAGGATATACATGTTTAAAAAATTTATCTATTTAGGGTTTTCGAGATTTAGAAGATATTGATTTAAGTATTTAGGCATTTATTGGTTTATAGGTTTTATTCAAACAATGAAATAACAAAAAGTTTATTTTTGATATTTTTTCAAATTTTCAAATGTTATAACATTTAAAAATATAATAATATTAAAATCTTTTTAAAATATGAATACAATATTTAGTAATTATAAATATTATAACTATATATAATATAAACTAAATATAAACAATTTTAATGATAGATATTATATCAATTATCAAAAAATAAATTAATAAACTTTTATTAATATGATAGATATAAATTAAAATATAATTAAATAACCTAATATGATTCAGAATCAAAGTAAAATTTAATATTAAATAATAATTTTTTTTTATTTTTGCATCATTTTATAAGCTTTATGTTTTTTTGTTGAAAAATATATTATTTAAATTATATTTGTATCACTCATAATTTATTTTGTAATTAATATTTCTATAAATTATTTAAATTATATTTAAGGTGTACGAGTTTAAAGGTTTAAGTATTTAGGGGCTTCGTGTTTTAGGAGTTTAGCTATTTATGTATTTAGGCATTTAATGGTTTATAAGTTTTATTTAAATAATGATATAAGAAAAAATTTATTTTTGTTATTTTTTATCATTTTTGAAGGTTATAAACTTTGAAAATATAAAAATTTTTAAATTTTTTTTATATGTTAAAACTATATTTAGTTATGATAATCTTATTAATTATATATCATGTAAATTCAATATAAACTATTATATTGAAATATATTATATTAATGAATAAAAAATAAATTAATAAACTATTATTAATAAGATAGATATTATTTTAAATATATTTGTAATATGAAAATTTATTCAAAATCAAAGTAAAATATATTACAAAATTATACTTTCTTTGATGTTTTGCTTCTTTTTATAAGTTTATATTTTTTGTTATTAAAAGTAAATTATTTAAATTATATTTGTCCTCCTCATAATTTTTAATTTTTAATTCTATAAAAATAAACTAATAAATAAATAAAATGAATATTAACAATTATAATTAATACAAATAAAATAGAGATTTATTATTTATTATTCATGATATACTAGTTTAATGGTTTAAGTATTTAGGCATTTTGGGGTTTAGTGATTTAAGTGTTTAGGCCTTAAGTGATTTATAGTTTTTATTTAAAGAATGAAAAAATAAAAAATTTAATTTTTTGATATTTTTAATTTTTGAAGGTTATTACCTTTGAGAATATAATAATTTTTAATTTTTTTAAATGTGAATATAATATTCAGTAATAATAAATTTAATAATTATATATAATGTAAACTCAATATAAATAATTTTATTAATAGATATTATAATAATGATCAATAAAAAATTAATAAACTATTATTAATAAGAATGATATAAATTAAAATATAATTGCAAAATCTATAATGATTCAAAATAAAATTAAAATATATTACTAAATAATATATTTTTGTTTTTAAAATTTTGCCTATTTTTATAAGGATATATATTTTTTTTGATGAAAAATAAATTATTTAAATTAGATATGTCTCACTAATAATTTATTTTGTAATTAATATTTCTATAAAAATAAATTTATAAATAATTAAAATAAAAACTTAAAATTATACTTAATAAAAATTAACTGAAGATTTATGATTTTTATTAATGTACACCTGTTTAATGGTTTAAGTATTTAGAGGTTTTGTCATTTAGGAGTTTAGCAATTTATTTTTTTCGCCATTGAGTGGCTTATAGGTTTTATTTAAACAATAAAATAATGAAAAAAATTGTAACTTTTTTCTCATTTTCATAGGTTATAACCTTTGAAATTTAAAATTTTTTGAAATGTGAATACAATATTTAGTTATAATAATATTAATAATTATATATCATATAAATTCAATATAAACAATTTTATTGATAGATAATATAATAATGATCAAATTTAAATTAATAAACCATTAATAAAAAGATTGATATTAATTAAAAAATACTTACAAAACCCAAATTGATTCAAAATTAAAGTAAATTATATTACTGGATAATAATTTTTAATTTTTAAATTTTTACTTCTTTTATAAGTATATATATTTTTTGATTAAAAATAAATTAATTAAAATATATATGTCGCTCTCATAATTTAATTTGTAATAAATCTTTCTATAAAAATAAACTTATAAATAATAAAAATGAATATTTAAAATTATAATAAATAGAAATAAAAATTAGATTTATTAATTATTAAGTAGTATATTGCGGTTTAATGGTTTATGTATTTAGGCATTATGAGGTTTAGGAGTTTACTGATTTAACTGTGTATGCATTTAGTGGTTTATAGGTTTTATTAAAAAAGTAAAGTATTAAAAAATTTATTTTTATTATTTTTTGATATTTTCAAAGGTTATAACCTTTGAAAATATAATAATTTTTAAATTTTTTATAAATGTGAAAACAATATTTAGTTATAATAATCATTATATTTATATATCATATAAATTCAATATAAACAATTTTATTGATAAATATTCTAATAATGATCAAAAAATAAATTTATAATCTATTATTAATAAGATAGATATCATTTAAAATATAATTATAAAACCTAAAATGTTTCAGAAGAAAAGCAAAATATATTACTATATAATAATTTTTTGTTTTGAAATTTTTTTTTCTTTTAAAAAGTTTATCAATAATTTTTTGATGAAAAATAATTTATATAAATTATATTTGTCTAACTCAATTTATTTTGTAATTAATATTTATATATAAATAAACAAATAAATATATAAAATCAATATTTAAAATTATAATTAAAAAAATGAGATTTATTATTTATTATTTAGGGATACGGGTTTAATTTAATTTAGATCTGTCTCACTAATAATTTATTTTGTAATTAATATTTCTATAAAATAAATTGATAAATAATTAAAATAAAAATTTAAAATTATACTGAATAAAAATTAATATGAGATTTATGATTTATTATTAATGTATACCAGTTTAATGATTTAAGTATTTAGAGGTTTTGTCGTTAGAAGTTAAGCGATTTATGTTTTTAGGCTTTTAGTGGTTTATAGGTTTTATTTAAAAAAATAAAATAACAAAAAAAATTTCTATAATTTTTTATCATTTTCATAGGTTATAACATTTGAAAATATAATAATATTTAAAATTTTTTGAAATTTTATTACAATATTTTGTATAATAATATTAATAATTATATATCATATAAATTTAATATAAATAATTTTATTGATAGATATTATAATAATGATCAAAAATTAAATTTATAAACTATTAATATTAAGATAGATATTAATTAAAAAATATTTATAAAACCCAAATTGATTCAAAATTAAAGTAACTTATATTACTTGATAATAATTTTTGATTTTTAAATTTTTACTTCTTTTATAAGCGTATATTTTTTTTAGATAAATAATATATTATTTAAATTATATTCGTCCCACTCATAATTTATTTTGTAATAAATATTTCTCAATAAATACATTAATAAATAATTAAAATGAATATTTAAAAATATAATAAATAGCAATAAAAATAGATTTATTAATTATTAAGTATTATTTAGCGGTTTAATGGTTTATGTATTTAGGCATTGCGTGGTTTAAGAGTTTACTGATTTAACTTTATATGCACACAGTAGGGTTGCTCATGGTACTAGGAGATTCGCGACCCGACCCGAAGTCTTGTCCCGAAAGAATCAAGACTAAGAAAAATCCGTTGACTTTGACTTTTCCCGTCCCAGTTCTATCATGTATTTTTACTTTTGGGACGTTCCAGATCTTAAGCAATATCCATCCCGAGAACCATCCCATCCTAAAAAACTAATACTAGAACCAGGAATATATATAGATATATATATATATATATATAACATGAAAATGCCACCAATTCCGCTACTGCCCATCTTATTCCGACGCACCTATTGATGTTCTGATGTGTTCCAGGCCACATCACGCCATTCCAACCATGTTTAGTTAGGTCCAGCCCTTGTTTGTCGCACTTCTGGTTGCCTCCACCATGTCTCAGATGCCACCAGCCTCTTGGTTTGTTTTTCTGATGAGAATTGATTGATTAATTATTATTATTATTATTATTATTATTATGTGTCTCAGTCAGTTTTGTTGAGTATTTGTTGTGGTGTTGTGGTTGGGCTGAATGTGTTACTGTCTATTTTGTAGAGCTTGCTTGTTTGAAATATTTATATGTATTTATGCTTAACATATCATATTAATTAATATAAAATATAGATGGCACAATCCAGCGGTAAACGAAAAATACAATAAATTGAAGATGATCACATCTCAAATCATCAAAGTACTGGTAAATCTAATCATCATCCTTTCATGAACCCTCTTATTGTTACGGCAGGTTCTTCAATTCCAAATGTAAAAGAAAGTCAATGTACATCTAAACCTCAATCTCATAAAAAGTATAATTCTGCTGTTTAGGAAACTTATGAGATATTAGTTGATTTAGAGGGAAATGAAACTAGTAGAGAAGCTTGTATATGGTGTAGGAAAAAATAATTGGCAAAAAATGATCAAGGTACTTCGGGTTTATGGAAATACTTGAGAGAGACTTGTAGGAAATTTCCACACAAAAAAGAATTAATAGAAGCTCACAAAGGTAAAGACGAGTCACAATCTTTGTTGAGTTTGACTAAAGGTACTAGTTCAGAGGATAACAAATTAACTTGTTGGCAATTTGATCAACAACTAGTTAGGGAGGCTTTGGTGAAAATGATCATAAAAGATGAATTGTCTTTTTGTTTAGTTGAGAGGGATGAGTTTAAGGAGTTTTGTGAAGTTAGTGTGCCTCAATTTAAAATTCCATCTAGGCACACTATATTGAGGGATTATTTTACTTTGATTGTGAAGGAAAAGAAGAAATTATTTGATGGCATATCATCTCATTGTTGTAAAGTTTCATTGACTACCGACACTTGGACTAGCATACAAAATTTGTCTTATATATGTTTGACTGTTCATTTCATTGATTCTCAATGGAATATGCATAAAAGGCTTTTGAACTTTTGTGTAATTAAAAGTCATTCTGGAGTTAATATTAGAAATGCTATTAAGTTTTGCATGAATGAATGGGGTTTGAGAAAGTTGATGTGCATTACTTTTGACAATGCATCAAATAATGATGTTCCAGTAGAACAATTGAAAAAAAGGCTTGTGAAGAAAAGATTTGTACATTTGAGAGGCGAGCATTTTCATATGAGATGTTGTGCTCATATCCTAAACTTAATTGTCAGAGATGGCATTGCAGTTGTTGAGGGTGCTATTCAAAAAATTAGAGGTGTGGTGAAATATGTGAGGAGCAGTCCTAAAAGATTAGATATGTTTAAGTTATATTTTGAAGAAGCAAACTTGACATATGGATCTTCATTGCAATTAGATTGTCCTACAAACTAATATAAAATATCAAAAAAAATTTGATTAGTTGGAGAACAAAGACAAAAGGATTTTGAAGGAGTTTGGTTCAAACTTTCCAAATGAGAGAGACTGAACAAACGCCAAAATTTTGGCTCGTTTCTTGAAAACTTATTATGAGGTAACTTGTAAATTTTTTGGCTCATAATATTCTACCTCTAATGTTTATTTTCCTGAGATTATTCGAATTTTAAAAAAATTGAGCTTTTTGAAAATAGTAGAGATACAATGGTGTCTGAAATGTGTATGAAAATGAGGCATAAATTCAACAAATATTGGGGTTCTCTTCGGTCAACAAATATTATGCTTTTTGTAGCAGTAGTGTTGGATCCTAGATATAAGCTCAAATATCTCAAGGTTAAGTACACTTAGCATTATGGAGAGGAATTGGCTAAAAATTTGGTGAAAAATGTTATAAATGCTTTAAATGAGATGATTGATGATTAAAAAGATTTAAATGAAGATAAATCAAAAAAAGATGATTTCTCTTCTACTATGTTGAAGAAAAATGATGATTTCTTTGATGGTAGTGATACTTATGTTGATGATTTTTTTTGTTGAATTGGAGAAAGAACAAGAAGTTGCAGCTTTGGAAGAGTTGGATAGGTACTTGGAGGACAAACTTGAAAAAAATAGAATTGATTTTGATCTTCTAAACTGGTGGAAGGTAAATCAGGTTAGGTATCCTTATTTGGAAAGTGTAGAAAGGGATGTATTTGCTATCCAAGCAGCTACTGTGACCTACGAATCTACATTTAGAACTAGGGGGAGAACTTTAGATAAATTTAGGAGTTCTTTAACACCTATTATAGCTGACGTTCTCATATGTCTACAAGATTGGTTGAGAAGCTCAAACAAACCTATTGAATTTGAAGAATTAGTTCAAGACCTTGATGATAACTAATCAGGTTTGTATACAAATCTTGTAAATTTTAATTTCACTTTTACTTATTTTATTCATTCAATTTAATAAAAATATGGTTCAATTACAATTTTTAGAAGGGTCACATGATCCAAATATTCTTCCAACTATAGTTGGACAACTAAATTTGGAATGGGTGTATTAAATTTTATAAGGTAATATTTTGTTTTTTTTATTACCCTTTCATCTTAAAAATTTATGTCAACATGATTAACATGTTTTCATCCTTGGTTGTCCTTCTACAGTGGATAAAATAAAAGGGAGGAGTTGTAGAAGACATAATTAATTGGGTTTGGATTTTTGTTGTTGTTCCAAGACTGACCTTTGAAATGATTATTATCATTGTTGTTATTAGTTGTATTTTTTTTTGTTATATTAAGTTGCCTAATTTTAGCAATTACTTAAGTAGTAATTGCTGCTACCAATGTTTGTGGTCATCTTTAGCTATTCCTTAATATTTTAAGTAATTGTTTAAAAAATGTAGTATTGCTATTATGATTAACTTTCACTCGGCTGAACAAAGCCAACTTGTGAAAAAACAAAGAACCAAAGTAAGCACACAACTCGGTCCCGTTCTATTTAACATTTCTATCCTTTTCTGCATATCAAAGCTTTTGACAAGGTAATGGAACTCGTTTGTGGTATTCAGCCTATTTGACAAAACAAAATTGACCCAATTTGAGTTTGAAAGATACATAACTAAGGAATCATAAATGGTACAACAAAAGGTTTCGACATGAACTAACTTGGCCAGTTTTAAGAAAATAAATTGAAAAAAATTTTTGAACTTCGTTCCATACCATAACCATTTTCTCCAACCCAAAATCCCCGATTTCTGTCCCGTCCCGATATTTTCAACCTATGGGACGGGTCTGGATCTTCAAAAAAAAATCTCAGAACTATGGGAAGTGACTGGAGATTTGTAATCCCCATCCCATCCCATGAGCACCCCTAGCATTTAGTGGTTTATATGTTTTATTTAAAAAATAAAATAACAAAAAAATTATTTTTATTATTTTTTTGATATTTTCAAAGGTTATAACCTTTGAAAATGCAATAATTTTTAAATTTTTTTAAATGTGAATATAATATTTATTTATACTAATTAATATATTTATATATTATATAAATTCAATATAAACAATTTTATTGATATTTATTCTAATAATAATCAAAAAATAAATTAATAATCCATTAATAATAAGATAGATATTAATTAAAATATTATTACAAAACTTAAAATGATTCAGAAGCAAAGAAAAATATATTACTATATAATAATTTTGTGTTTTTGATTTTTTTTTCTTTTAATAAGTTTATCTATATTTTTTTGATGAAATATAATTTATATAAATTATATTTGTCTAACTCATAATTTATTTTGTAATTAATATTTATATAAAAATAAACAAATAAATAATTAAATCTGAATATTTAAAATTAAAATGAAAAAAAATGAGATTTATTCATTATTATTTAAGATATACCTGTTTAATTTAAATTAGATCTGTCTCACTAATAAATTAATAATCCAAAATATTAGTCATGCATATTGACACTAGATGTCACAAATCAAAGGAAAAGGCCATAGTGATAAAATCCCAAGAATTTTAGCTATAGAAAGTTATAAAGAGTAGTACTTGAGCTTTAACTATTTCTAGGGTCATCACTTTTTCTCTTGAAGAATGTCCAAAGTTACAATCATTCCTAGTGCAATGACTTTGCAATATAAAGATAAAATACACAAGCTATGGTCATATCCAATACTGTGACCCAGTATTATAGTGATTAAATATGTATTCACGATCATTCATAGTGCCATAACAATATGTTCAACACAGAGACACAAGTTATAGCATATTCTCATTGATATGATTTTGTGTTCTAAAGACAAAATACACAATCATGACCATTGCAAATGCTACAATAATCTAAAGCAAGAAAGAGACTAGATCCATAACTCACCCCTCGAGTCATGACTTTGTGTTACATATACAAAAACATAAATCTGTGACATTCCTAAAAGTTGTGATTTTCAATTTAAATTTAACACTTAGTCATTTGATTATAAACGTGCAAAACATGTGATTTAGGATTTAGGGTTTATGGATTAGGGTTATAGTTTATGGTTTAAGGTTTAGGATTTAAAGTTTAGGGTTTATGGATATTTTTTGTTTTTTTTTGGAAAATACACACTTTATTTATCATTTAGGCACACAACTTACAAGAGACTAAAAAACTCACTAATTTAGGCAAGCCCACCAAATCATATGCTCCTTAATGATTCTATGCATAAAATACATAAAAAAACATAATGCCTAATAATTTTAAGCATACGAATACAACTAAAATCACCTGTATTTCCCGGACTTCAGAGTTGGCATTTAGTCATTATGCGCACTGCGACCTTTCCATTCGGATTTTCCAAGCCTTTTGGAGGAACCTGAATGATGCACCATATTAAAACTATGCAGATATAGATTGTACATGTGTGTTACATGCATCATCTAGCGCTTGCCTATGTCATTGATATGCAATTGAATACATGTAAAACTGAATAGCCATAAATCCACAAGTCCATATCTACGACACTTTGTCAATTCATTCTCACCTCTGAATTCCACATTCTTTTGCTCCAATGATCCTCAAAAGAGTATCTCTTGGGTTAGAATGCTTCCTCATTGAGATCCAAGAAGTGGCTGTATGTGGCACCAACAAAATATCAAAATATATGCATGCATCGGTGTGCATGTGTGATGAGGTCCATCTAATAGTATAATTACAAAATGCTATAAAGATGGGTCTTTTGCTCCCGGGAGTATAGCATCGCCTAATGTGTATTTACAAAATGCATTAGTGGGCCCCACTTAAAGATACTCATGGGTCCAGTTGCCCTCATTATATGCTACATAGAGAAAAGAAAAGATTGTGTGTGTGAGTATGTCATGATCCACCTCTACAAGTACATGGTGCATAGAAATTCCAAAATACAAATAAGACTACAAACATAAACAACAAGTTTGAATCTTTCGCTCCCGTGTGGCTGGTCTGGACACCATTGCTTACTGGCCTTGCTTGGTGATGCTTCGGATTTTTCCGGTTCTCTAATTTATAATGGATTACCCGCTACTCCTATTGGATGATGGTTGGGTCGCCCTCTATGCTGCCTGATAGGGATAGTGGGACCCACTCCTGGGTACTCCTGGGTTTACTCCCGACCACTTTGCTCGGTCTCGTCAGTTGTCTGAATGTTATCATCCCGGCTTGCTAGCGGGGCCCTCCACAAGCTGGTGGCCCATACTTCTGCCTGCTTCTAGGACTTGCTGGCCCCTCTAAATGCTACACCAAAATGGACAAGAATATGTGCACGTGTGTTCTGTGGTCCGTCGCTATGTGTGTGTGGTGCAGTAGTATCAGGGTTTAGGAGTTTAATAATTTAAGTATTTAGGTATTTTGGGGTTGATAGGTTTTATTTAAATAATTAAATAACAAGAAAATTATTTTTATGATTTTTTCTCATTTTCAAGGTTATAACCATAGAAAATATTATAATTTTTAAATTTTTTCAAATGTTAATACAATATTTAATTATAATAATCATAAAAATTAAATATCATGTAAATTCAATATAAAAAATTTATTGATTGATATTATAATACTGATCATAAAATAGATTAATAAACTATTATTAATAAGATAGATATTAATTAAAATATATTTGCAAAACCTAAAATGATTCAAAATCAAAGTAAAATATATTACTAAATAATAATTTTTTATTTTTAAATTTGTGATTCTTTTTATAAGCTTATAAATTTTTTTGATGAAGATAAATTATTTAAATTATATTGTCTCATTCATAATTTTATTTTGCAATTAATATTTCTATAAAAATAAATGAATAAATAATTAAAATGAATATTAAAATTATAATGAATACAAATAAAAATGAGATTTATGATTAATTATTTAGGGTATACCGGTTTAATGGTTTAAGTATTTATGAGTTTAGGAGTTTTGTGATTTAAGTATTTAGGAATTTAGTAGTTTATATGTTTTATTTAAATAATGAAATAACAAAAAAATTATTTTTCAAATTTTTTATCAATTTTGAAGGTTATAAACTTTATAAATATAATAATTTTTAAATTTTTTTCAAATGTGAATACAATATTTATTTATAATAAACTTAATAATTATATATCATGTATATTAAAAATAAACAATTTTATTGATAGATATTAATAAACTAAATATAAATATAAATATAATAATGATCAAAAAATAAATTAATAAACTATTATTTATTGATAGATATTTATATATTATTTATAAATACTTAAACCTTTAAAGATGGTTTAAATGTTTAAGTATTTAAGGGTTATTTGGTTTTGGGGTTTAGGAGTTTAATGATTTAAACGTTTAGGTATTTAGTAGTTTATAGGTTTTTATAAACAATATATTAACAAAAAATTTATTTTTGTGATTTTATCTCATTTTCAAATATGATAACCTTTAAAAATATAATAATTTTTAAATTATTTTCAAATGTAAATATAATATTTAGTTATAATAATCTTTATAATTATATATCATGTAAATTCAATATAAATAATTTTAATTGATAAATATTCTAATAATGATCAAAAAATAAATTAATAATCTATTATTAATAAGATAGATATCAATTAAAATGTAATTACAAAACCCAAAATGAATCAGAAGTAAAACAAAATATATTACTATATAATAATTTTTTGTTTTGAATTTTTTTTTCTTTTAAAAAGTTTATGTATATTTTTTTGATGAAAAATAATTTATATAAATTATATTTATCTAACTTATAATTTATTGTGTAATTAATATATTTATAAAAATAAACAAATAAATAATTAAAATAAATATTTAAAATTATAATTTATTTTGTAATTAATATTTCTATAAAAATAAACTGATAAATATTTAAAATAAAAATTTAATATTATACAGAATAAAATTTAAAATTAGATTTATGATTTATTATTACTGTATACCAGTTTAAAGGATTAAGTATTTCAATGTTTTTTCATTTAGGATTTTAGCAATTTATGTTTTTAGGCTTTTAGTGGGTTATACGTTTTATTTAAAAAAATAAAATATCAAAAAAAATTTCTATATAAACAATTTTTTATGATTTTCATAGTTTATAACCTTAAAAATATAATAATATTTAAAATTTTTTGAAATATGAATACATTACTTAGTTATAATAATATTAATATATTATATATCATATAAATTCAATATAAACAATTTTATTGATACATATTATAATAATGATCAAAATTAAATTTATAAACTATTGATATTAATATAGATATTAATTTAAAAATAATTACAAAATTCAAATTGATTCAAAATTATAGTAAAATATCTTTCTGGATACCAATTTTTAATTTTTAAATTTTTACTTCTTTTATAAGCATATATATTTTTTAAATTATATTTGTCGCACTCTTAATTTATTTTGTAATAAATATTTCTATAAAAATAAACTAATATATAATTAAAATGAATATTTAAAATTATAATAAATAGAATTAAAAATTGGATTTATTAATTATTAAGAAGTATATAGTGGTTTAATGGTTTATGTATTTTGACATTACGGGGTTTAAGTGTTTACTGATTTAATTGTGCATGCATTTAGTGGTTTATAGGTGTTATTTAAAAAAATATCAAAAATTTATTTTTTTTTATTTTTTAATAGTTTCAAAGGTTATAACCTTTGAAAATATAATAATTTTTAAATTTTTTTCAGAGGTGAATACAATATTTAGTTATTATAATCATTATATTTATATATCATATAAATTCAATATAAATATTTTTTTTGATAAATATTCTAATAATGATCAAAGAATAAATTAATTATATATTATTAATAAGATAGATATCAATTTAAATATAATTACAAATTCTAAAATGATTCTGAAACAAAGCAAAATATATTACTATATAATAATTTTTTATTTTGAATTTTTTTTCTTTTAAAAAGTTTATCTATATTTTTTTGATGAAAAATAAACATAACAATTATTTTTGTCTAACTCAATTTATTATGTAATTAATAATTATATAAAAATAAATGAATAAATAATTAAAATGAATATTTTAAATTATAATGAAAAAAATAATATTGAGATCTATTATTTATTATTTAGGGTATATCGGTTTAAAATGATTATCTATTTAGGGTTTTCGAGATTTAGGAGTTATTGATTTAAATATTTAGGTATTTAGTGGTTTATAGGATTTATTTAAACAATGAAATAAGAAAAAAATTATTTTTGTTATTTTTTCACATTTTCAAAGATTATAATAATTGAAAATATAATAATTTTAATTTTTTTTAAATGTGAATAAAATATTTAGTAATAATTATCATTATAATTATATATAATATAAACTAATTATAAATAATTTTTTGATAGATATGATATCAATTATCAAAAAATAAATTAATTAACTATTATTAATATGATAGATATAAATTAAAATATAATTACAAAACCTAAAATGATTCAAAATCAATGTAAAATTTATTACTAAATATTAATTTTTTGTTTATAAATTTTTATTTCTTTTTATAAAATTATATATTTTTTTTATTAAAAGTAAATTATTAATATTATATTTGTCTGACTAATTATTTTTTTGTAATTAATATTTATATAAAAAAATAAAATATTTAAAAAGAATATTTAAAATTATAATGAATACAAATTAAAATGAGATTTAAGATTTATTATTGCTTGTATATGTAATTTATTTTTTGATAATCTGTTTGTATAACCAAATATTTTTTCTTTTTTAATATTTTCATGTAAGTATAGGAAAGAAAATATAAAGAGGCCGGGAATGTAGCTGTCGCACAATAACTTATGTCTCACTGACCGGAGAACGGGCCAAAATTAGAGTAGAGCTTAACCCGTCTCATGATCAGACCCGCTCTGGTTAAATGAACCAAGAGAAATTTTAATATAAAATAATTTGAAATTTTATTTTCGGGTGGCTATTTTTGGACCCGCGGAACTGTTCATCGTCTCTCTCTCTTCTCTCCGTGTAATTTATCGTGACTATTCTGTGTGCTGCATACTGTAAGACATTTCTGTTACTTAAATCTATAATGCAAAAGCATTTTCTAATGGTTATAGCTAGTCATACTGAGCGACTAGCGAACCACGTTATTTTTGGTGTTTATTTCTCATTTTTTGATTCTATCATGGATGGTTGCTGAATTGGGATATTTATATTGCTTGTTTTCTGTTGTTTCTGTGTTTCTGTATCTCAATCTAACTACCATGAAAGCACAATTGCCCAACAATTATATATGGTATACCGGTTTAATGGATCACTTATTTAGGGGTTTTGTCATTTAGGAGTTTAGCTATTTATGTTTTAAGGCATTTAGTGGTATATAGGTTTTATTTATATAATAAAAATAAATTTTTTTTTAGATTTTTTTTAGATTTTCAAAGGTTATAACCTTTAAAAATAAAATAATTTTTAAAATCGTTTGAAATGTGAATACCATGTATAATTATATTAATCTTATTAATTATATATCATATAAATTCAAAATAAATAATTTTAATGATAGATATTATAATAATGATCAAAAATTAAATTAATAAACTATTATTAATAATATAAATATTAATTAAAATATATTTACATAACACAAAATGATTCAAAAGAAAATAAAAATATATTAATAAATAAGAATATTTAATTTTTAAATTTTTCCATCTTTTAATAAGCTTATATTTTTTTATGATTAAAAATAAATTATATAAATAATATCTGTTTCACTCGAAATTTATTTGGTAATTAATTTTTATAAAAAATTAAAATATAAATAATTAAAATGAATATTTTAAATTATAATAAATAGAAATAAAAATGAGATTTATTATTTATTAAGTAGAATACAACTGTTATAAAGTTTATTTATTAAGGGGTTTCGGGTTTTATGAGCTACTGATTTAAGTAAGTAAACATTCAGTGGTCTATATGTTTTATTTAAAAAGAAATAACAAAAAATTTATTTTTTGTATTCTTTCTCATTTTTTAAGAATATAACCTCTGAAAATATAATAATTTTAAAATTTTTTTCAAAAGTGAATACATTATTTATATATAATAATCATAATAATTATATATCATATAAATTAAATATAAATAATTTTATTGATAAATATTCTAATAATTATAAAAAAATAAATTAAAAATCTATTATGAATAAGATTGATATTACTTAAAATATAATATCAAAACCTAAAAAGATTCAAAAGCAAAACAAAATATATCACTAAATAAGAATTATTTGTTTTTAAATTTTTATGATTGTTATAAGATTATCTTTTTTTTGATGAAAAATAATTTTTTTAAATTATATTTTTAACTCATAATTTATTTTATAATTAATATATATATATATATATATATATATATATAATAACTAAACAATCAAAATGAATTTTTTAAATTATAATGAAAACAAATAAAAATGAGCTTTATTAATTATTATTTAAGGTATACCGGTTTAAAGAATTATCTATATAGGGGTATCAGGGATTTTGTAGTTTAGTGATTTAAATGCTTAGGCATTTAGCGGCGTATAGGTTTTATTTAAACAATAGAATAACAAAGAAAAAATATTTTTTTTTATTTTTTCCCATTTTCAAATTTTATAACCTTTGAAAATATAATAATTTTAAAATTTTTTGCAAAAGTGAATATAATATTTAGTTATAATAATTATTAAATATATATATATATATATATCATATAAATTCAATATAAACATTTTTATTGATAAATATTATAATAATGATAAAAAAATTATTTAATAATCTATTATTAATAATTTAGATATCAATTAAAATATAATTACAAAACCTAAAATGATCAGAAACAAAGCAAAATATATTACTATATAATAATTTTTTGTTTTTAGTTTTTTTGATTCTTTTAATTAGTTTATCTATATTTTTTTGTTGAAAAATAATTTATATAAATTATAATTGTATAACTTATACTTTATTTTATAATTAATATTTATATAAAAATAAACAAATAAATAATAAAAATGAATATATAAAATTAATTAAATAAAAAATTGAGATTTATTATTTATTATTTATTATTTAGGGATACCGGTTTAATTTAAATTAGATCTGTCTCACTAATAATTTATTTTGTAATTAATATTTCTATAAAAATAAACTGATAAATAATTAAAATAAAAATTTAAAATTATACTGAATAAAAATTAAAATGAGATTTAAGATTTATTATTAATGTATACAAGTTTAATAGTTTATGTATTTAGAGGTTTTGTCGTTAGGAGTTTAGCGATTTATGTTTTTAGGCTTTTAGTGGTTTGTTGGTTTTATATAAAAAAATAAAATAACAAAAAATGTTCTATAATTTGTTATCATTTTCATAGTTTATAACCTTTGAAAATATAATAATATTTGCAATTTTTTGAAATGAATACAATATTTAGTTTTAATAATATTAATAATTATTTATCTTATAAATTTAATATAAACAAATTTATTGATAGACAAAATAATAATGATTAAAAATTAAATTAATAAACTATTAATAAAAAGAAAGAAATTAATTAAAAAATATTTACAAAACCCAAATTGATTCAAAATTAAAGTAAAATATATTACTGGATAATAATTTTAAATTTTTAAATTTTATTTCTTTTATAAGCGTATATTTTTTTTATTAAAAATAAATTAAATAAATTATATTTGTCGCACTCATACTTTATTTTGCAATAAATATTTCTATAAAAATAAACTAATAAATAATTAAAATGAATATTTAAAATTATAATAAATAGAAATAAAAATTAGATTTATTAATTATTAAGAAGTATATAGCAGTTTAATGGTTTATGTATTTAGGCATTACGAGGTTTAGGAGTTTACTGATTTAACTATATATGCATTTAGTAGTTTATAGGTTTTATTTAAGAAAAAAAATAAAAAATAATTTATTTTTATTATTTTTTGATATTTTCAAAGGTTATAACCTTTGAAAATATAATAATTTTTAAATTTCTTTTCAAAAGTTAATACAATATATATTTATAATAATCATAATAATTATATATCATATAAATTCAATATAAACAATTTTATTGATAGATATTCTAATAATTATCAAAAAATAAATTAAAAATCTATTATGAATAAGATTTAAATTACTTAAAATATAATATCAAAGCCTAAAAAGTTTCAAAAGCAAAGAAAAATATATTACTTAATATTAATTATTTATTTTTAAATTTTTATTCTTTTTATAAGCTTATCTATTTTTTGATTAAAAATAATTTTTATTAATTATATTTTTAACTCATAATTTATTTTATAATTAATATAAATATATATAAATAAAAAACTAAACAATCAAAATTAATTTTTAAATTATAATGAAAACATATAAAAATGACATTTATTAATTATTATTTATGGTCAATCCGTTTAAATGATTATCTATATAGGGGTATCGGGATTTTGTAGTTTAGTGATTTATGTTTAGGCATTTAGTGATTTATAGGTTTTATTTAAACAATGAAATAATAATAAAAAATATTTTTTTTGTTTTTTCAAATGTTCAAAGCTTATTATCTTTGAAAATATAATAATTATAAATTTTTTTTCAAAAGTGAATACAATATTTAGTTATAATAATTATTAAATCTATATATCATATAAATTAAATATAAATATTTTTATTGATAAATATTCTAATAATGATCAAAAAATAAATTAATAATCTATTATTAAGAAGTTAGATATCAATTAAAATATAATTCCAAACCCTAAAATGATTCTGAAACAAAATAAAATATATTACTATATAATAATTTTTTGTTTTTATATAAATTATATCTGTCTAACATATAATTTATTTTGTAATTAATATTTATATAAAAATAAAAAAATAAATAATTAAAATGAATATTTAAAATTATAATGATAAAAATAAAAATGAGATTTATTATTTATTATTTAGGATATACCTGTTTAAAAAATTTATCTATTTAGGGTTTTTAAGATTTAGAAGTTATTTATTTAAGTATTTAGGCATTTAATGGTTTATAGCTTTTATTTAAATAATGAAATAATAAAAAATTTATTTTTGATATTTTTTTCAAATTTTCAAATGTCATAACATTTGAAAATATAATAATTTTAAAATTTTTTAAAAATGCGAATACAATATTTAGTAATAATAATTATTATAACTATATATAATATAAACTAAATATAAACAATTTTATTGATAATAGTATATCAATTATCAAAAAATAAATTAATAAACTATTATTAATATGATAGATAAAATATAAAATATAATTAAAAAACCTAAAATGATTCAAAATCAAAGTAAAATTTATTACTAAATAATAATTTTTTTTTACTTTTTGCATCAATTTATAAGCTTATATTTTTTTTGTTGAAAAATATATTATATAAATTATATTTGTCACTCATAATTTATTTTGTAATTAATATTTTTATAAATTATTTAAATTATATTGATGGTTTACGAGTTTAAAGGTTTAGGTATTTAGGGGCTTCGGGGTTTAGGAGTTTAGAGATTTATGTATTTAGGCATTTAATGGTTTATAAGTTTTATCTAAAGAATTATATAACAAAAAATTTATTTTTGTTATTTTTTCTCATTTTTGAAGTTTATAACCTTTGAAAATATAATATTTTCAAATTTTTTTTACATGTGAATACTATATTTAGTTATGATAATCTTAATAATTATATATCATGTTAATTCAATAAAAACAATTATATTGATAGATATTATATTAATGATTAAAAAATAAATTAATAAACTATTATTAATAAGATAGATATTTTTTTAAATATATTTGCAAAACGTAAATTTATTCAAAATCAATGTAAAATATAATTGTAAATAATAATTTTTTTGATGTTTTGCTTCTTTTTATAAGTTTATATTTTTTGTTATTAAAAGTAAATTATTTAAATTATATTTGTATTCCACGTAATTTATTTTTAATTTATAATTCTATAAAAATTAACTAATAAATAATTAAAATGAATATTTAAAATTGTAATGAAAACAAATAAAATTGAGTTTTATTATTTATTATTCTGGATATACTATTTTAATGGTTTAAGTATTTAGGTGTTTTGGGGTTTTGTAATTTAAGTGTTTAGGACTTTAGTGATTTATAGTTTTTATTTAAAGAATGAAAAAATAAAAAATTAAATTTTTTGATTTTTTTTAATTTTTGAAGGTTATAACCTTTGAAAATATAATAATTTTTATTTTTTTTAAATGTTAATATAACATTTAGTTATAATATTCTTAATAATTATATATAATGTAAACTCAATATAAATAATTGTATTAATAGATATTATAATAATTATCAAAAAAAAATTAATAAACTATTATTAATAAGAATTATATAAATTAAAATATAATTGCAAAAACTAAAATGATTCAAAATATAAATAAAATATAATACAAATAATAAATTTTTGTTTTTAAAATTTTGCCTCTTTTTATAAGAATATATATTTTTTTGATGAAAATTAAATTATTTAAATTATAAATGTCTCACTAATAATTTATTTTGTAATTATTATTTCTATATAAATAAATTGATAAATAATTAAAATGAATATTTAAAATTATAATGAATACTAATATAAAAAAGATATAAGCTTTATTATTTATGGTATAACTATTTAATGGTTTATGTTTTTTGTGATTTTGGGGTTAAGGAGTTTATTGATTTATATGTTTGAACATTTAGATGTTTATATGGTTTTATTAATCAATGAAATAACAAAAAATTTATTTTTATGAATTTTCATGATTTTCCAAGGTTATAACCTTTGAAAATATAATAATTTTTTAATAGTTCTAAAATATGAATACAATACTTAGTTATAATAATCTTAATAATTGTATTTGATGTAAATTCAATATAAAAAATTTTATTAATATATATTATTTTGATGATCAAAAGATAAATTAATAAACTATTATTAATAAGATAGATATTAATTAAAATATATTTGTAGAACCCAAAATAATTCAAAATGAAAGTAAATTATATTACTAAATAAAATTTTAAAGTTTTGAAATTTTATATATTTTTATAAGATTATATTTTTTTTCATAAATAATAATTTATTTAAATTATAGTTGTCTCGCTAATTATTTATTTTGTAATTAATTTTTCTATAAAAAATAAACTAATAATTAATTAAAATTAATATTTAAAATTATAATGAAAACAAATTAAAATGAGATTTATAATTTATTATATTTGGTATACAGGTTTAATGGTTTGATTATTTAGAAGTTTTGTCGTTTATGAGTTTATCTATTTATATTTTTTGGTATTTAGTGGTTTATAGGTTTTATAAATATAATAATAATAAAAAAAATTTTTAAAATTTTTCAGATTTTCAAAGGTTATAACCTTTAAAAATAAAATAATTTTTAAAATTTTTTGAAATATGAATACTATGTATAATAATATTAATATTACTAATTATATATTTATAAATTAAATATAAACAATTTTAATGATAGATATTATAATAATGATCTAAAATTAAAGTAATAAACTATTATTAATAATATAAATATTAATTAAAATATATTTACATAACACAAAAATAATTCAAAATCAAATCAAAATATATTACCAAATAATAATATTTAATTTTTAATTTTTTTCTTCTTTTTATAAGCTTATATTTTTTTTGATTAAAAATAAATTATTTAAATAATATTTGTCTCGCTCGAAATTTATTTTGTAATTAATTTTTCTAAAAAATTATACTATAAATAATAAAAATGAATATTTAAAAATATAATAAATAAAAATAAAAATGAGATTTATTATTTATTAAGTAGTATATAGATGTTAAAATTTTATAGATTTCAGGGTTTATGAGCTTTCTAATTTAAGTAAGTAAGCATTTAATGGTCTATAGGTTTTATTTAAAAAATAAAATAACTAAAAATTTATTTTTATTATTTTTTTCATATTTTAAGATTATAACTTTTGAAAATATAATAATTTTTAAATTTTTTTCAAAATGAATACTATATTTATTTATAATAATCATAATAATTATATATAATATAAATTCAATTTAAACAATTTTATTGATAGATATTCTAAATTATCAAAAATTAAATTAAAAATCTATTATGAATAAGATTGATATTACTTAAAATATAATATCAGAATCTAAAATGATTCAAAATCAAAGCAAAATATATTACTAAATAATAATTATTTGTTTTTAAATTTTTATTCTTTTTATAAACTTATCAATTTTTTGATTAAAAATAATTTTTATAAATTATATTTTTAACTCATAATTTATTTTATAATTAATACATATATAAAAATAAAAAACTAAACAATCAAAATGAATTTTTAAAATTATAATGAAAACAAATAAAAATAAAATTTATTAATTATTATTTAGGGTATACCGATTTAAATGATTATCTATATTGAGGTATCGGAATTTGTAGTTTAGTGATTTAAATGCTCAGGCATTTAGTGGAGTATATGTTTTATTTAAACAGTAGAATAATAAAGAAAAACTATATTTTTATTTGTTCTCATTTTCAAAGGTTATAACCTTTGAAAATATAAAAATTTTAAAATTTTTTTCAAAAATGAATACAATCTTTAGTTATAATAATCATTATATTTATATATCATATAAATTCAATATAAACATTTTTATTGATAAATATTTAAATAATAATGAAAAAATAACTCAATAATATATTATTAATAAGATAGATATCAATTAAAATATAATTACAAAACCTAAAATGATTCAGACGCAAAGCAAAATATATTTCTATATTATAATTTTTTGTTTTGAAATTTTTTATTCTTTTAAAAAGTTTATCTATAATTTTTTGATGAAAAATAATTTACATAAATTATATTTGTGCAACTCATAAATAATTTTGTAATTAATATTTATATAAAAATAAACAAATAAATAATTAAAATTAATATTTAAAATTTTAATTATAAATAATGAGATTTTTATTTATTATTTATAGTATACTAGTCTAATTTAAATTAGATCTGTCTTACTAATAATTTATTTTGCAATTAATATTTCTATAAAAATAAACTTACAATTAATTAAAATAAAAATTAACAATTATACTGAATAAAAATTAAAATGATATTTATGATTTATTATTAATGTATACAGTTTAATTTTTTATGTATTTACAGGTTTTGTTATTTAGGAGTTTAGGGATTTATGTTTTTAGGCATTTAGTGGTTTATAGGTTTTATTTAAACGATAAAATAACGAAAAAAAATTTGTAATATTTCTCATTTTCATGTCATAACCTTTGAAAATATAATAACATTTAAAATTTTTTGAAATGTGAATACAATATTTAGGTACAATAATATTAATAATTATATATCCTATAAATTCAATATAAACAATTTTATTGATTGATATTATAATAATGATCAAAAATAAAATTAATAAACTATTAATAATAAGATAGATATTAATTAAAAAATATTTAGAAAACCCAAAATGATTCAAAATTAAAGTAAAATATATTACTTAATAATAATTTTTAATATTAAATTTTTACTTATTATATAAGCATAAATACTTTTATTTATAAAACAAATTATTTAAATTATATTTCTCGCACTCATAATTTATTTTGTAATAAATATTTCTATAGAAATAAACTAATAATTAATTAAAATAAATATTTAAAATTATAATAAATAGAAATAAAAATTAGATTTATTAATTATTAAGTACTATATAGCAGTTTAATGGTTTATGTATTTAGGCATTACGAGGATTAAGAGTTTACTGATTTAACTGTGTATGCATTTAGTGGTTATAGGTTTTATTTAAAAAATAAAATAACAAGATATTTATTTTTATTATTTTTTGAAATGTTCAAAGGTTATAACATTTGAAAATATAATAATTTTTAAATTTTTTTCAAATGTGAATTCAATATTTAGTTATAATAATCATTATATTTATATATCATATAAATATAATATAAACAATATTATTGATAAATATTCTAATAATGATCAAAAAATAAATTAATAATCTATTATTAATAATATAGATATCAATTAAAATATAATAAAAACCTAAAATGATTCAGAAGAAATCAAAATATATTAATATATAATAATTTGTTTTTTTGAAATTTTTTTTTCTTTTAAAGAGTTTATCCATATTTTTTTGAGTAAAATTAATTTATATAAATTATATTTGTCTAACCCATAATTTATTTTTTAATTAATATTTATATAAAAATAAACAAATAAATTATTAAAAAGAATATTTAAAATTATAATGAAAAAAATAATATTGAGATTTATTCTTTATTATTTTAGTATACCAGTCTAATTTAAATTAGATTTGTCTCACAAATAATTTATTTTGTAATTAATATTTCTATAAAAATAAACTGATAAATAATTAAAATAAAAATTTAAAATTATACTTAATAAAAATTAAATTGAGATGCATGATTTTTTATAAATGTACACATGTATAATGGTTTAAGTACTTATAGGATTTGTCGTTAAGGAGTTTAGCAATTTATGTTTTTAGACATTTAGTGGTTTATCGGTTTTATTTAAACAATAAAATAACAAAAAAAAATTTGTAATTTTTTATAATTTTCATAGGTTATAACCATTGAAAATATAATAAAATTTAAAATTTTTTGAAATGTGAATACAATATTTAGTTATAATAATATTAATGATTATATATCATATAAATTCAATATAAACAATTTTATTGATGGATAATATAATAATTATCAAAATTTAAATTAATAAACTATTAATAAAAAGATTGATACTAATTAAAAAATATTTACAAAACCCAAATTGATTCAAAATTAAAGTAAAATATATTACTGGATAATAATTTTTAATTTTTAAAATTTTACTTCTTTTATAAGCGTATATTTTTTTTTGATTAAAAATAAATTATTTTAATTATATTTGTCGCACTCATAATTTATTTTGTAATAAATATTTCTATAAAATAAACTTATATATAATTAAAATGACTATTTAAAATAATAATAAATTCAAATAAAAATTAGATTTATTAATTATTATATATTATATAGCAGTTTAAAGGTTTATATATTTAGGTATTATGGGGTATAGGTGTTTACTATTTTAATTGTGTATGCATTTAGTGGTTTATTTGTTTTATTTAAAAATTAAAATAACAAAATATTTATTTTTATTATTTTTTGAAATTTTAAAAGGTTATAACATTTGAAAATATAATAATTTTTAAATTTTTTTCAAATGTGAATTCAATATTTAGTTATAATAATCATTATATTTATATATCATATAAATATAATATAAACAATATTATTGATAAATATTCTAATAATGATCAAAAAATAAAATCATAATCTATTATTAATAAGATAGATATCAATTAAAATATAATAAAAACCTAACATGATTCAGAAGAAATCAAAATATATTAATATATATTAATTTGTTGTTTTGAAATTTTTTTTTTTTAAAGAGTTTATCCATATTTTTTTGAGTAAAATTAATTTATATAAATTATATTTGTCTAACCCATAATTTATTTTTTAATTAATATTTATATAAAAATAAACAAATAAATAATTAAAAAGAATATTTAAAATTATAATGAAAAAAATAATATTGAGATTTATTCTTTATTATTTTAGTATAACAATCTAATTTAAATTAGATTTGTCTTACAAATAATTTATTTTCTAATTAATATTTCTATAAAAATAAACTGATAAATAATTAAAGTAAAAATTTAAAATTATACTTAATAAAAATTAAATTGAGATGCATGATTTTTTATAAATGTACATATGTATAATGGTTTAAGTACTTAAAGGATTTGTCGTTAAGGAGTTTAGCAATTTATGTTTTTAGACATTTAGTGGTTTATAGATTTTATTTAAACAATAAAATAACAAAAAAAAATTTGTAATTTTTTATAATTTTCATAGGTTATAACCATTGAAAATATAATAAAATTTAAAATTTTTTGAAATGTGAATACAATATTTAGTTATAATAATATTAATGATTATATATCATATAAATTCAATATAAACAATTTTATTGATGGATAATATAATAATTATCAAAATTTAAATTAATAAACTATTAATAAAAAGATTGATACTAATTAAAAAATATTTACAAAACCCAAATTGATTCAAAATTAAAGTAAAATATATTACTGGATAATAATTTTTAAAATTTTACTTCTTTTATAAGCATATATATTTTTTTTGATTAAAAATAGATTATTTTAATTATATTTGTCGCACTCATAATTTATTTTGTAATAAATATTTCTATAAAATAAACTTATATATAATTAAAATGACTTTTTAAAATAATAATAAATTCAAATAAAAATTAGATTTATTAATTATTATATATTATATAGCAGTTTAATGGTTTATATATTTAGGTATTATGGGGTATAGGTGTTTACTATTTTAATTGTGTATTCATTTAGTGGTTTATAGGTTTTATTTAAAAAATAAAATAACAAGATATTTATTTTTATTATTTTTTGAAATTTTAAAAGGTTATAACATTTGAAAATATAATAATTTTTAAATTTTTTTCAAATGTGAATTCAATATTTAGTTATAATAATCATTATATTTATATATCATATAAATATAATATAAACAATATTATTGATAAATATTCTAATAATGATCAAAAATAAATTAATAATCTATTATTAATAAGATAGATATCAATTAAAATATAATAAAAACATAACATGATTCAGAAGAAATCAAAATATATTAATATATAATAATTTGTTGTTTTGAAATTTTTTTTTCTTTTAAAGAGTTTATCCATATTTTTTATATAAAATTAATTTATATAAATTATATTTGTCTAACCCATAATTTATTTTTTAATTAATATTTATATAAAAATAAACAAAAAAATTATTAAAAAGTTATTTAAAATTATAATGAAAAAAATAATATTGAGATTTATTCTTTATTATTTTAGTATAATAGTCTAATTTAAATTAGATTTGTCTCCCAAATAATTTATTTTGTAATTGATATTTCTATAAAAATAAACTGATAAATAATTAAAATAAAAATTTAAAATTATACTTAATAAAAATTAAATTGAGATGCATGATTTTTTATAAATGTACACATGTTTAATGGTTTAAGTACTTAGAAGATTTGTCGTTAAGGAGTTTAGAAATTTATGTTTTTAGACATTTAGTGGTTTATAGGTTTTATTTAAACAATAAAATAACAAAAAAAAATTTGTAATTTTTTATAATTTTCATAGGTTATAACCATTGAAAATTAAATAAAATTTAAAATTTTTTGAAATGTGAATACAATATTTAGTTATAATAATATTAATGATTATATATAATATAAATTCAATATAAACAATTTTATTGATAGATAATATAATAATTATCAAAATTTAAATTAATAAACTATTAATAAAAAGATTGATACTAATTAAAAAATATTTACAAAACCCAAATTGATTCAAAATTAAAGTAAAATATATTACTGGATAATAATTTTTAATTTTTAAAATTTTACTTCTTTTATAAGCGTATATTTTTTTTTGATTAAAAATAAATTATTTTAATTATATTTGTCGCACTCATAATTTATTTTGTAATAAATATTTTTATAAAATAAACTTATATCTAATTAAAATGACTTTAAAATAATAATAAATTCAAATAAAAATTAGATTTATTAATTATTATATATTATATAGCAGTTTAATGGTTTATATATTTAGGTATTATGGGGTATAGGTGTTTACTATTTTAATTGTGTATGCATTTAGTGGTTTATAGGTTTTATTTAAAAAATAAAATAACAAGATATTTATTTTTATTATTTTTTGAAATTTTAAAAGGTTATAACATTTGAAAATATAATAATTTTTAAATTTTTATCAAATGTCAATTCTATATTTAGTTATAATAATCATTATATTTATATTTCATATAAATATGATATAAACAATATTATTCATAAATATTCTAATAATGATTAAAAAATAAATTAATAATCTATTATTAATAAGATAGATATCAATTAAAATATAATAAAAACCTAAAATGATTCAGAAGAAATCAAAATATATTAATATATAATAATTTATTGTTTTGAAAATTTTTTTCTTTTAAAAAGTTTATCCATATTTTTTTGAGTAAAATTAATTTATAAAAATTATATTTGTCTAACTCATAATTTATTTTTTAATTAATATTTATATAAAAATAAACAAATAAATTATTAAAAAGAATATTTAAAATTATAATGAAAAAAATAATATTGAGATTTATTCTTTATTATTTTAGTATAATAGTCTAATTTAAATTAGATTTGTCTCACAAATAATTTATTTTGTAATTAATATTTCTATAAAAATAAACTAATAAATAATTAAAATAAAAATTTAAAATTATACTTAATAAAAATTAAATTGAGATGCATGATTTTTTATAAATGTACACCTGTATATTGGTTTAAGTACTTAGAAGATTTGTCGTTAAGGAGTTTAGCAATTTATGTTTTTAGACATTTAGTGGTTTATAGGTTTTATTTAAACAATAAAATAACAAAAAAAATTTGTAATTTTTTATAATTTTCATAGGTTATAACCTTTGAAAATATAATAATATTTAAAATTTTTTGAAATGTGAATACAATATTTAGATATAATAATATTAATAATTATATATCATATAAATTCAATATAAACAATTTTATTGATAGATATTATGATAATGATCAAAAATTAAATTAATAAACTTTTAATAATAAAATAGATATTAATTAAAAAATATTTAGAAAACCCAAATTGATTCAAAATTAAAGTAAAATATATTACTTGATAATACTTTTTAATTTTTAAATTTTTACTTTATTATATAAGCATAAATACTTTTATTGATTAAAAATAAATTATTTAAATTATATTTCTCGCACTCATACTTTATTTTGTAATAAATATTTCTTTAGAAATAAACTAATAAATAATTAAAATAAATATTTAAAATTATAATAAATAGAAATAAAAATTAGATTTATTAATTTTTAAGTAGTATATAGCAGTTTAATGGTTTATGTATTTAGGCAATACTAGGTTTAGGAGTTTACTAATTTAACTGTGTATGCATTTAGTGGTAATAGGTTTTATTTAAAAAATAAATAAACAAAAAATTTGTTTTTTGATATTTTCAAATGTTATAACCTTTGAAAATATAATAATTTTTAAATTTTTTTCATAAGTGAATTTAATATTTAGTTATAATAATCATTATATTTATATTTCATATAAATTCAATATAAATAATTTTATTGATAAATATCCTAATAATGATCAAAAAATAAATTAATAATCTATTATTAATAAGATATATATAAATTAAAATATAATTACAAAACATAAAATGATTCAGAAGGAAAGTAAAATATATTACTATATAATAAATTTGTGTTTTGAAATTTTTTATTCTTTTTATAAGTTTATCTATATTTTTTGATGAAAAATAATTCATATAAATTATATATGTCTAACTCATAATTTATATTGTAATTAATATTTAATAAAAATAAACGAATAAATAATTAAAATGAATATATTAAATTATAATGAAAAAAATAATATTGAGATTTATTATGTATTATTTAGGTTATACCAGTTTAAAAGGATTATCTATTTAAAGTTTTCTAGATTTCAGAGTTATTGACTTAAGTGTTTAGGAATTTAGTAGTTTATAGGATTTATTTAAACAATGAAATAACAACAAAATTATTTTTGATATCTTCTCACATTTTCAAATGTTATAACCTTTGAAAATATAATTATTTTAAATTTTTTCAAAAATGTGATTACAATATTTAGTAATAAGAATCATTATAATTATATATAATATAAACTAAATATAAACAATTTTATTGATAGATATGATATCAATTATCAAAAAATAAATTAATATGTTATTATTAATATGATGGATTTATATTAAAATATAATTGCAAAACCTAAAATTATTCAAAATCAAAGTAACATTTATTACCAAATAATATTTTTTTTAGTTTTTGCTTCTTTTTATAAGCTTATATATTTTTTTGATATAAAATAAATTATTTAAATTATATTTAAGGTTTACGCGTTTAAAGTTTTAAGTATTTAGTGTCTTTTGTGTTTAGGAGTTTATAGATTTAAGTGTTTAGGCATTTAGTGGTCTATAAGTTTTATTTAAACAATGGTATGACAAAAAATTTATTTTTATTTTTTTTTCTAAATTTTGAAGGTTATAACCTTTGAAAATATAAAAATTTCTAAATTTTTTTCAAATGTAAATATAAGTTTTAGTTATAATAATCTTAATAAATATAAGTCATTTAAATTCAATATAAATAATCACATTGTAAGATATTATAATAATGATAAATAAATTAATTTATAAACTATTATTAATAAGATAGATATTATTTAAAATATATTTGTAAAATCTAACTTTATTCAAAATCAAAGTACAATATATTATTTAATAATAATTTTTTTAATGTTTTCCTTTTTTTTATAAGTTTATATTTTTGTTATTAAAAATAAATTATTTAAATTATATTTGTCTTCCTCATAATTTATTTTGTAATTTATAATTCTATAAAAATAAACTGATAAATAATTAAAATGAATATTTAAAATTATAATGAATACAAATAAAATTGAGATTTATTATTTATTTTTAAGGATATACAGGTTTAATTGTTTAAGTATTTAGGTGTTTTGGGGTTTAGTCATTTAAGTGTTTATGCCTTAGGTGATTTTATCTAATTTTTGAAGGTTAAAACCTTTGAAAATATAATAATTTTTAATTATTTTTAAAATGTGAATATAATATTTAGTTATAATAATCTTGATAATTATATATAATGTAAAATCAATATAAATAATTTTTTTAATAGATATGATAATAATGATCAATAAATAAATTAATAAACTATTATTAATTATAATTATATAAATTAAAATATAATTGCAAAATCTAAAATATTTCAAAATTAAATTAAAATAAATTACTAAATAATAATATTTTGTTTTAAAAATTTTGCCTCTTTTTATGATCTTATATTTTTTTGATGAAAAATAAATTATTTAAATTATATCCATCTCACTAATAATTTATTTTGTAATTAATATTTCAATAAAAATAAACTGATAAATAATTAAAATAAAAATTTAAAATTTTAATGAATACTAATAAAAATGAGATTTATTATTTATTATTTAGAGTATACTAATTTAAAGGCTTATGTATTTATGGGCTCTGGGGTTTAGAAGTTTAGTCATTAAAAATTTAGGTATTTTGTGGTTTATAGATTTTATTTAAAAAATCTAATAAAAAAAATTAATTTTTTTATTTTTTCTTATTTTCAAAAGTTATTACCTTTGAAAACATAATAATTTTTAAATTTTTTTTAAAATGTGAAAATATTATTTTGTTATAATAATCTAAATAATTATATATTATGTAAATTCAATAAAAATAATTTTTTTATAGATATTGAGATGTTGATAATAAATTAAATTAATAAACTATTATTAATAAGATAGATATTAAATAAAATTTATTTTCAAAACATAAAATGATTCAAAATTAAAGTAAAATATATTAATAAGATAGATATTAAATAAAACTATTATTAATAATATAAAATATACAAGTTTAATAGATTATATATTTAGGAGTTTTGGGATTTAAGAATTTAGTTATTTAAGTGTTTAGGCATTTAGTAGTTTATATCTTTTATATAAAAAATACAATAACAAAATTTTTTTTTGTTATTTATTCTCATTTTTGAAGGATATAACCTTTGAAACTATAACAATTTTTAATTTGTTTTAAATGTGAATACTATATTTAGTTATGATAATCTTAATAATTGTTATCATGTAAATTTAATATAAACAATTATATTAATATATATTATTATAATGATCATACAAAAGAATAATAAACAATTATTAATAAGATAAATATTGTTTAAAATATATTTAGAAAACTTAAAATGATTCAAAATCAAAGTGAAATATTTTACTAAATAATAATTTTAAATTTTTATAATTTTGTATCCATTTATAAGCTTATATATTTTTTGATGAAAAATAAATTATTTATATTATATTTGTGTCACTATTAATTTATTTTTTAATTTATATTTCTATAAAAATAAACTAATAAATAATTAAAATGTATAATTAAAATTATCAGAATACAGATAAAAATGAGATTTATCATTAATTATTTATGATATACCTATTTAATGGTTTAATTGTATTGTGGTTTTGGGGTTAATGAGTTTATTGATTTATATATTTACACATTTAGGTGTTTATAGGTTTTATTTAATCAATGAAATAACAAAAAATCTATTTTTATGAATTTTCATGATTTTCGATGATTATAACCTTTGAAAATATAATAATTATTTAATAGTTTTAAAATATGAATACAATACTTAGTTATAATAATCTTAATAATTATATTTGATGTAAATTCAACATAAAAAATTTTATTAATATATATTATGTTGATGATCAAAAAATAAATTAATAAACTATTATTAATAAGATAGATATTAATTAACATATATTTGCAGAACCCAAAATAATTCAAAATCAAAGTAAATTATATTAATAAATAAATTTTTAAATTTTTGAAATTTTGTTTATTTTTATAAGCTTATATTTTTTCATAAAAAATAATTTATTTAAATTATGTCACTCATTATTTATTTTGTAATTAATATTTCTATAAAAATAAACGAAAAAATAATTAAAATGTATATTTAAAATTATAATGAATACAAATAAAAAGAGATTTATTAATTATTATTTAGGTTATATAGTGTTAATGGTTTAAGTATTTAGGGTGATTTGGTGTTTAAGAGTCTAGAGATTTAAATTTTTAGGCATTTAGTGGTTTATAAGTTTTATTTAAATAAAATAATAATAAAAAAATCATTTTTGTGATTTTTTATCATTTTTGAAGGTTATATTTTTTGAAAATATAATAATTTTTAAATAATTTTCAAATGTAAATATAATATTTAGTTATAACTTAATAATTATAAGACATTTTAATTGAATATAAGTAATTTTATTGTTCGATATTATAAAAATGATCAAATAATAAATTAATAAACTATTATTAATAAGATTGATCTCAATTAAAAAATAATTGCTAAACCTATATATAATGATTCAAAATCAAAGTAAAATATATTACTAAATAATAATTTTTTGTTTTTAAATTTTTACTTCTTTATATAAGCTTATTTTTTTTTGATTAAAAATAAATTATTAAAATTATATTTGTCTCACTCATTATTTAATTTGTGATTGATATTTCTATAAAAAATAAACTAATAAATAAATAAAATGAATATTTAAAATTATAATGAATACAAATTAAAATGAGATTTATGATTTATTATATATGGTATACCGGTTTAATGGTTTGATTATTTGGTTGTTTATATGTTTTATTTATATAATAAAAATTTAAAATTCTATTTTTGATTTTTTCTGATTTTTAATGGTTATAACCTTCTAAAATAAAATAATTTTTAAAATTTTTAACAGGTGAATATGATGTATAATTATATTAATCTTACTAATTATATAACATATAAATTCAATATAAATAATTTTAATGATAGATATTATAATAATGATCAAAAATTAAATTAATAAACTATTATTAATAATATAAATTTTAATTAAAATATACTTACATAACACAAAATGATTCAAAATCAAATCAAATTATATAACTAAATAATAATATTTAATTTTTAAAATTTTCATTCTTTTTATAAGTTTATATTTTTTTTTCTTAAATTAAATTTTTTAAATAATATTTGTCTCACTCAAAATTTATGTTGTAATTAATTTTTCTAAAAAATTAAGCTATAAATAATTAAAATGAATATTTAACATTATAATAAATAGAAATAAAAATGAGATTTATTATTTATTAAGTAGTATATAGCTGTGAAAAGGTTTATGTATTTAGGGGTTTTGGGAATTATGAGCTTACCGATTAAAGTAAGTAAGCATTTAATAATCTATATGTTTTATTTAAAAAATGAAATAACAAAAAATTTGTTTTTATTATTTTTCTCATCTATTAAGGTTATAACTTTGAAAATATAATAATTTTAAATTTTTTTTTCAAAAGTGAATTCAATATTTAGTTATAATAATCATTATATTTATATATCATATAAATTCAATATAAACTATTTTATTGATAAATATTCTAATAATAATCAAAAAATAAATTAATAATCTATTATTAATAAGATAGATATCAATTATAATATAATTACAAAACCTAAAATGATTCTGAAGCAAAGCAAAATATTACTATATAATAATTTTTTGTTTTGAAATATTTTTTTTCTTTTAAAAAGTTTTTCTATATTATTTTGTTGAAAAATAATTTATATAAATTATATTTGTGTAACTCATAATTTATTTTGTAATTAATATTTATATAAAAATAAAAAAATAAATAATTAAATATGAATATTTAAAATAAAAATAGAAAAAAATAGATTTATTTTTATTATTTAGGATATACCGGTTTAATTTAAATTAGATCTGTCTCACTAATAATTTATTTTTTAATTAATATTTCTATAAAATAAATTGATAAATAAATTTTATGATTTATTATTAAAATGAGAAAATATCAAAAAATAAATTTTCAAAATATAAAAATTTAATTTTAATTAATAAATTTATACTGAAAATATTAAAAATAAATATTTAGGTTATAACCTTTGATAATTGATAAAATAAATTAATAAATCATAAATTTTTTTTGTTATTTTATTTTTTTAAATAAAACCTATAAACCACTAAAAGAATAAAAACATAAATCACTAAACTCCTAACGACAAAACCTCTAAAGACTTAAATCATTAAACTGGTATAGATTAATAATAAATCATAAATCTCATTTTATGTTTTTAGGCATTTAGTGGTTTATAGATTTTATTTAAACAAAAAAATAACAAAAAAAAATTTGAAATTTTTTCACATTTTCATAGGTTATAACCTTTAAAAATATAATAATATTTAAAATTTTTTGAAATGTGAATACAATATTTAGTTAAAATAATATTAATAATTATTCATCATATAAATTCAATATAAACAATTTTATTGATAGATAATATAATAATGATCAAATTTAAATTAATAAAATTTTAATATAAAGATTGATATTAATTAAAAAATATTTACAAAACCCAAATAGATTCAAAATTAAAGTAAAATATATCACTGGATAATAATTTTTAATTTTTAAATTTTTACTTCTTTTATAAGCATATATTTTTTTTGATTAAAAATAAATTAATTAAAATATATATGTCGCTCTCATAATTTAATTTGCAATAAATATTTCTATAAAAATAAACTAATAAATAATTAAAATTAATATTTAAAATTATAATAAATAGAAATAAAAATTAGATTTATTTATTATTAAGTACTATATAGCTATTTAATGGTTTATGTATTTATGCATTATGAGGTTGAAGAGTTTACTGATTTAACTGTGTATGCATTTAGTAGTTTATATGTTTTATTAAAAAATAAAATAAAAATAATTTATTTTTATTATTTTTTGATATTTTCAAAGGTTATAACCTTTGAAAATATTATAATTTTTAAATTTGAATACAATATTTAGTTATAATAATCATTATATTTATATATCATATAAATTCAATATAAACAATTTTATTGAGAAATATTTTAATAATGATCAAAAAATAATTTAATAATCTATTATTAATAAGATAGTAATCATTTAAAATATAATTACAAAACCTAAAATATTTCAGAAGAAAAGCAAAATATATTACTATATAATAATTTTTTGTTTTAAATTTTTTTTTCTTTTAAAAAGTTTATCTATAATTTTTTGATGAAAAATAATTCATATAAATTATATTTGTCTAACTCAATTTATTTTGAAATTAATATTTATATATAAATAAACAAATAAATAATTAAAAAGAATATTTAAAATTTAATGAAAAAAATGAGATTTATTATATATTATTTAGGGATACCGGCCTAATTTTAATTAGATCTGTCTCACTAATAATTTATTTTGTAATTAATATTTCTATAAAATAAATTGATAAATAATTAAAATAAAAATTAAAATGAGATTTATGATTTATTATTAATGTATTCCACTTTAATTATTTAAGTATTTAGAGGTTGTCGTTAGGAGTTTAGCGATTTATGTTTTTAGGCTTTTAGTGGTTTATAGGTTTTATTTAAAAAAATAAAATATCAAAAAAAATTCTATGATTTTTTATCATTTTCATAGGTTTTAACATTTAATAATATAATAATATTTAAAATTTTTTAAAATTTTAATACAATATTATGTTATAATAAATATTAATAATTATATATCATATAAATTTAATATAAATAATTTTATTGATAGATATTATAATAATAATCAAAAATTAAATTTATAAACTATTAATATTAAGATAGATATTAATTAAAAACTATTTACAGAACCCAAATTGATTCAAAATTAAAGTAACTTATATTACTTGATAATAATTTTTAATTTTTAAATTTATACTTCTTTTATAAGCATATATTTTTATTAGATAAATAATATATTATTTAAATTATATTTGTCCCACTCATAATTTATTTTGTAATAAATATTTTTAAATAAATACACTAATAAATAATTAAAATGAATATTTAAAAATATATTAAATAGAAATAAAAAATAGATTTATTAATTATTAAGTAGTATTTAGCGATTTAATGGTTTATGTATTTATGCATTACGGGGTTTAGGAGTTTACTGATTTAACTTTATATGAATTTAGTAGGGCTTCTCACGGGACTCAGAGATTCGCGACCAGACCCGAAGACTTGTCCCGAAAGAATCCGGACTGAGAAAAATCCGTTGACTTTGACTTTTCCCTTCCCATTTTGTCACGTATTTTTTATTTTAGGACGGTTGTAGATCTTAAGCAATATCCATCCTGAGAACCGTCCCATCCTAAAAAACCGATACTAGAACCAATAATATATATATATATATAACATGAAGATGCCACCATTTCCACTACTACCCATCCAATTCCTACGCACCTATTACTGTTCCGATGAGTTCCAGGCCACCTCACGCCACTCCAGCCGGGTTCAGTTAGGTCAAGCCCTTGTCCGTCACACTTCTGGTTGCCTCCACCATGTCTCAGATGAGCCCAGCCGTTTGGTTTGTTTTTCTAACGAGAAATTAGTGATTAATTATTATTATTATGTGTCTCAATTAGTTTTTTTGAGTAATGGTTGTGGTGTTGTGGTTGGGCCGAATGAGTGGTTTTAATGTGTTACAATCAATTTTGTAGAGCTTGCTTGTTTGAAATATTTCTATTTATTTATGCTTAACATATCATATTAAATAATGGGAATGCAGATGGCATAATCCACCGGTAAATGAAAAATACAAGAAATTGAAGATGATCACATCTCAAATGATAAATGTCCTGGTAAATCCAATCATCAACCTTTCACGAACCCTCCTATTTTTAAGGCAGGTTCTTCAATTCCAATTGAAAAAGAAAGTCAAGGTATATCTGAACCTCAGGCTCATAACAAGTATAAGTCTATTGTTTGAGAAACTTATGAGATATTAGTTGATTCAGAGGGAAATGAAACTACTAGGGTAGCTTGTATATGGTGTAGGAAAGAATACTTAGCAAAAAGTGATCAAGGTACTTTGGGTTTATAAAAATACTTGAGAAAGACTTGTAGAAAATTTCCACACAAATAAGAATTAATAGAAGCTCACAAAGGTAAAGACAAGTCACAATCTTTGTTGAGTTTCACTTAAGGTACTAGTTCAGAGGATAACGATTTAACTTGTTGGCAATTTGATCAACAATTAGTTAGGGAAGCTCTGGTGAAAATTATCATAAAAGATGAATTGCCTTTTTTTTGTTGAGAGGGATGAGTTTAAGGAGTTTTGTGAAGTTAGTGTGTATCAATTTAAAATTCTATCTAGGCACTTTATATTGAGGGATTGGTTTTCTTTGTTTGTGAAGGAAAAGAAGAAATTATTTGATGGCATATCATCTCATTGCTGTAGAGTTTCATTGACTACCGAAACTTGGACTAGCATTCTAAATTCGTCTTATATATGTTTGACTATTCATTTCATTAATTCTCAATGGAATATGCATAAAAGGCTTTTGAACTTTTGTGCAATTAAAAGTCATTCTGGAGTTAATATTAGAAATGCTATTGAGTTTTGCATGAATGAATGAGGTTTGAGAAAGTTGATGTGCATTACTGTTGACAATGCATCAAATAATGATGTTGTAGTTGAACAATTGAAAAAAAGGCTTGTGAAGAAAAGTGTTGTACCTTTGAGAGGCGAGCATTTTCATATGAAATGTTGTTCTCATATCCTAAACTTAATTGTCAGAGTTGGCATTGCAGTAGTTGACGGTGCTATTCAAAAAATTAGAGGTGTGGTGAAATATGTGAGGAGCAGTCCTAAAAGATTAGATATGTTTAAGTTATGGGTTGAAGAAGCAAACTTGACATATAGATCTTCATTGCAATTAGATTGTCCTACAAGATGTGATTCAACTTATTTGATACTACAAACTAATATAAAATATCAAAAAGAATTTGATAAGTTGGAGGACAAAGACAAAAGGTTTTTGAAGGAGTTTGGTTCAAACGTTCCAACTGAGAGAGACTGAACAAACGCCAAATTTTTGTCCCATTTCTTCAAAACTTTTTATGAGGTAACTTGTAAATTTTCTGACTCATAATATTCTACCTCTAGTGTTTATTTTCCTGAGATTATTCGAATTTTGAAAAAAATTGAGCTTTGTGAAAATAGTATAGATACAATGGTGTCTGAAATGGGTATGAAAATGAGGCATAAATTCAACAAATATTGCGGTACTCTTCAGTCAAAAAATATTATGCTTTTTGTAGCAGTAGTGTTGGATCCAAAATATAAGCTCAAATATCTCAAGGTTAAGTACACTTAGCATTATGGAGAGGAATTGGCTAAAAATTTGGTGAAAAAGGTTATAAATGCTTTAAATGAGATGAAGGATGTTTATAAAGATTTAAATGAAGATAAATCAAAAGAAGATGATTTCTCTTCTACTGTGTTGAAGAAAAATGATGATTTCTTTGATGGTAGTGATACTTATGTTGATGATTTTTTTTTGTTGAAATAGAGAAAGAACAAGAAGTTGCAGCTTTGGAAGAGTTGGATAGGTACTTGGAGGACAAACTTGAAAAAATAGAATTGATTTTGATCTTCTAAACTAGTGGAAGGTAAATGAGGTTAGGTATCCTTCTTTGGAAAATGTAGCAAGGAATGTATTTGTTATCCAAGCATCTACTGTGGCCTACGAATCTACATTTAGCAACGAGGGGAGAACTTTAGATAAATTTATGAGTTCTTTAACACCTATTACAGCTGAAGTTCTCATATGTCTACAAGATTGGTTGAGAAGCTCAAAGAAACCTATTGAAATTGAAGAATTAGTTCAAGACCTTGATGATAATGAATCAGGTTAGTATACAAATCGTGTAAATTTTAATTACACTTTTACTTATTTTATTCATTCAATTCAATAAAAATATGGTTCAATTACAATTTTTAAAGGGGTCACAAGATCCAAATATTCTTCCAACTATAGTTGGCCAACTAAATTAGGAATGGGTGTATTAAATTTTATAAGATAATATTTTATTTTTTTATTACTCCTTCATCTTAGAAATTTATGTCTACATGATTAACACGTTTTCATCTCTGGTTGTCCTTCTACAATGGAGGAAGAAAATGGAGGAGTTGTAGAATAAATAATTAATTGAGTTTGGATTTTCGTTGATGTTCCGGGACGGACCTTTGAAATCATTATTATCATGGTTATTATTAGTTGTATTTTTTTTGCTAATAACCTTTGAAATTATATTAAGGTCCAAGTACCAATCAAAATATAATAATACTACATTATTATATTAATCAAATATAAAATAGTTATAATATAGTATTATTTAAAATTTAATATGAAAAGTGTATTAATTATTATAACAACCCTATGAAAACAATATAAAATAATGTAGTATTATTTTTTGATTCTTATATACTACATTATTATATAAAATAATGTAGTATTATTTTAAATCGAATATAATAATACTGCTAATTATTATGTATAAAGAGTAGTATTCGATTAATGGGTTTGGATTTTGAAATCAATATAAAATATAATGTTGTATTATTATGTACTAAATAATCTTTATATCAAGGTCACAAATCAATGGTTTATATATTAGCCAGCTTAAGTAATTTTAAATTTGGTTATAACCTATGAAAATATAATAATATTTACAATTTTTTGCAATGTGAATACTATATTTAGTTATAATATTATTAATAATTATATATCATATAAATTCAATATAAACAATTTTATTGATAGATAATATAATAATGATCAAAAATTAAATTAATAAACTATTAATAAATAGATAGATATTAATTAAAAAATATTTACAAAATGCATATTGATTCAAAATTAAAGTAAAATATATAACATGATAATAATTTTTAATTTTTCTATTTTTATTTCTTTTAGAACCGTATATTTTTTTTATTAAAAATAAATTAATTAAATTATATTTGTCGCACTCATACTTTATTTTGTAATAAATATTTCAATAAAAATAAACTAATAAATAATTAAAATAAATATTTAAAATTATAATAAATAGAAATAAAATTTAGATTTATTAATTATTAAGTAGTATATAGCAGTTTAATAGTTTATGTATTTGACATTACGGGGTTTAGGAGTTTACTGATTTAATTGTGTATGCATATAGTGGTTTAAAGGTTTTATTTAAGAGAAAAAAATAAAAATTTTTTTTTATTATTTTTTGATATTTTCAAAGATTATAACCTTTAAAAATATAATAATTTTTAAATTTTTTTCAAAAGTGAATAAATATTTATTTATAATTATCATAATAAATATATATCATATAATTTCAATATAAACAATTTTATTGATAGATATTCTAATAAATATCAAAAAATAAATTAAAAATCTATTATGAATAAGATTGATATTAGTTAAAATATAATATCAAAACCTAAAATGATTCAAAAGCAAAGTAAAAAACATTACTTAATAATAATTATTTGTTTTTAAATTTTTATTCTTTTTATAAGCTTATCTATTTTTTGATGAATTATAATTTTTATAAATTATATTGTTAACTCATAATTTATTTTATAATTAATATATATATATAAATAAAAAACTAAACAATCAAAATGAATTTTTTAAATTAAAATGAAAACAAATAAAAATGAGATTTATTAATTATTATTTAGGGGATACCCGTTTAAATGATTATCTATATAGGGGTATCAATATTTTATAGTTTAGTGATTTAAGTATTTAGGCATTTAGTGATTTATTGGTTTTATTTAAACAATGAAATTATAAAAAAAATTAATTTTTTGTTTTTTCACATGTTAAAAGGTTAAAATCTTTAAAAATATAAAAATTTTAAAATTTTTTTCAAAAGTGAATACAATATTTAGTTAAAATAATTATTAAATTTATAAATCATATAAATTAAATATAAATATATTTATTTATAAATATACTAAAAATGATCAAAAAATAAATTAATAATCGATTAATAATAAGTTAGATATCAATTAAAATATAATTACAAAACCTAAAATGATTCAGAAACAAAGTAAAATATATTACTATATAATAATTTTTTGTTTTTAATTTTTTTTTCTTTTTATAAGTTTATCTATATTTTTTTGTTGAAAAATAATTTATATAAATTATATTTTTCTAACTTATAATTTATTTTGTATTTATTATTTATATAAAAATAAACAAATAAATAATTAAAATGAATATTTTATATTATAATAAAAAAATAAAAATGAGATTTATTATTTATTATGTAGGATATACCTGTTTAAAAAAATTTATGTATTTAAGGTTTTCGAAAATTAGAAGTTATTGATTTAAGTATTTCGGCATTTAATGGTTTATAGCTTTTATTTAAACAATGAAATAACAAAAAATTTATTTTTGACATTTTTTCAAATTTTCAAATGCCATAAAATTTGAAAATATAATAATTTTAAAATTTTTGAAAAATGTGAATACAATATTTAGTAATAATAATAATAATAACTATATATAATATATAATAAATATCAACAATTTTTTTGATAAATATTATATCAATTATCAAAAATAAATTAATAAACTTTTATTATTATGATAGATATAAATTAAAATATAATTAAAAAACCTAAAATGATTCAAAATTAAAGTAAAATTTATCACTAAATAAGAATTTTTTTTTAGTTTTTGCATCATTTTATAAGCTTATATTTTTTTTTGATGAAAAATATATTATTTAAATTATATTTGTAACTCATAATTTATTTTGTAATTAATATTTCAATAAATTATTTAAATTATATTTAAGGTTTACGAGTTTAAAGGTTTAGGTATTTAGGGGCTTCAGAGTTTTAGAGTTTAGAAATTTATGTATTAAGGTATTTAATGGTTTATAAGTTTTATTTAAACAATGATATAAAAAAAATTAATTTTGTTATTTTTTCTCATTTTTTAATGTTATAACCTTTGAAATTATAACAATTTTAAATTTTTTTTATATGTGAATACTATATTTAGTTATGATAATCTTAATAATTATATATCATGTTAATTCAATATAAACAATTATATTGATAGATATTATATTAAGGATCAAAAAATAAATTAAGAAACTATTATTAATAAGATAGATATTTTTTAAAATATATTTGCAAAACATAAATTTATTCAAAATCAAAGTAAAAAATAATACTAAAGAATAATTTTTTTGACGTTTTGCTTCTTTTAATAAGTTTATATTTTTTGTTATTAAAAGTAAATTATTTAAATTATATTTGTTTTCCACATAATTTATTTTTAATTTATAATTCTATAAAAATAAACTAATAAATAATTAAAATGAATATTTAAAATTATAATGAATATAAATAAAATTGAGATTTATTATTTATTATTCAGGATATACTAGTTTAATGGTTTAAGTATTTAGGTGTTTTGGGGTTTAGTGATTTAAGTGTTTAGGACTTTAGTGATTTATAGTTTTTATTTAAAGAATGAAAAAATAAAAAATTAAATTTTCTGATTTTTTTTAATTTTTGAAGGTTATAACCTTTGAAAATATAATAATTTTTAATTTTATTTAAATGTTAATATAATATTTAGTTATAATATTTTTAATAATTATATATAATGTAAACTCAATATAAATAATTTTATTAATAGATATTATTATAATAATCAATAAAAAATTAATAAACTATTAATAATAAGAATGATATAAATTAAAATATAATTGCAAAAACTAAAATGATTCAAAATTAAAATAAAATATATTACAAATTAATAAATTTTTGTTTTAAAAATTTTGCCTATTTTTATAAGCATATATATATTTTTTTTATAGAAAATAATTTATTTAAAATAGATCTGTCTCACTAATAATTTATTTTGTAATTTATATTTCTATAATAATAAACTGATAAATAATTAAAATAAAAATTTAAAATTATACTTAATAAAAATTAAATTTAGATTAATGATTTTTTATTAATGTACACCTATTTAATAGTTTAAGTATTTAATGGTTTTTTTATTTAGGAGTTTAGCAATTTATGTTTTTAGGCATTTAGTGGTTTATAGGTTTTATTAAAACAATAAAATAACAAAAAAAAATTTGTAATTTTTTCTCATTTTCATAGGTTATAACCTTTTAAAATATAATAATATTTAAAATTTGTTGAAATGTGAATACAATATTTAGATATAATAATATTTATAATTATATATCATAAAAATTCAATATAATCAATATTATTGATAGATAATATAAAAATGATAAAAATTTAAATTAATCAACTATTAATAAAAAGATTGATACTAATTAAAAAATATTTACAAAACCCAAATTGATTCAAAATTAAAGTAAAATATATTATTGGATAATAATTTTTAATTTTTAAAATATTACTTCTTTTATAAGTGTATATAATTTTTTTGATTAAAAATAAATTATTTAATTTATATTTGGCGCACTCATAATTTATTTTCTAATAAATATTTCTATAAAATAAACTTATATATAATTAAAATGAATATTTAAAATAATAATAAATTGAAATAAAAATTAGATTTCTTAATTATTAAGTAGTATATAGCAATTTTATGGTTTATGTATTTTGGCATTACGGGACTTAGGAGTTTACTGATTTAACTATGTATGCATTTAGTGGTTTATAGGTTTTATTTTAAAATTTAAAATAACAAAATATTTAGTTTTATTCTCTTTTAATATTTTCAAAGGTTATAACATTTGAAAATACAATAATTTTTAAATTTTTTTCAAATGTGAATTATATATTTAGTTATAATAATCATTATATTTATATATCATATAAATTCAATATAAACTATTCCTTAATATTTTAAGTAATTATTTAAAAAATGTAGTATTGTTATTATGGTTAACTTTCACTCGGCTGAACAAAGCCAACTTGTGAAAAAACAAAGAACCAAATTAAGCACACAACTCGGTCCCGTTCTATTTAACATTTCTATCCTTTTTTGCACATCAAAGATTTTGACAATGTAATGGAACTCGTTTGCAGTATTCAGCCTATTTGAGAAAATAGAATTGGCACAATTTGAGTTTGAAAGATACATAACTAAGGAATGATAAATGGTACAACAAAAGGTTTCGAAATGAAATAATTTTGCCGGTTTGAAGAAAATAAATTGTAAAAAATTGTCAGAACTCCGTTCTGTCCCGGAACCATTTTCTCCTACCCTAAATCACTAAATTTTGTCCCGTCCCATATGATAATTTCAACCTATGGTACAGGTCTGTATCTTCAATAAAAAATCTCTAAACTATGGGAAGGGACTAGAGATTTGTAATCCCCATCCCATCCCGTCCCGACCCATGAACACCCCTAGCATTTAGTGGTTTATAGGTTTTATTTAAAATATAAAATAACAAAAAATTTATTTTTATTATTTTTTGATATTTTCAAAGGTTATAACCTTTGAAAATATAATAATTTTTAAATTTTTTTCAAATGTGAATACAATATTTAGTTATACTAATCATTATATTTATATATTATATAAATTCAATATAATCAATTTTATTAATAAATAATCTAATAAAAATCAAAAAATAAATTAATAATCCATTAATAATAAGATATATATTAATTAAAATATAATTACAAAACTTAAAATGATTCAGAAGCAAAGAAAAATATATTATTATATAATAATTTTTTGTTTTTAAATTTTTTTTAATAACTTTATCTATATTTATTGATGAAAAATAATTTATATAAATTATATTTGTCTAACTCATAATTTATTTTGTAATTAATATTTATATATAAATAAACAAATAAATAATTAAAATGAATATTTAAAATTGTAATAAAAAAATGAGATTTATTATTTATTATTTAGGGATACCGGTTTAATTTAAATTAGATCCGGCTCACTAATAATTTATTTTTTAATTAATATTTCTATAAAAATAAACTGATAAATAATTAAAATAAATATTTAAAATTACACTAAATAAAAATTAAAATGAGATTTAAGATTTATTATTAACTTATACCAGTTTAATAGTTTAAGTATTTAGAGGGTTTTTCATTAGGAGTTAGCGATTTAAGTTTTTAGGCTTTTAGTGGTTTATTGGTTTTATATTAAAAATTTAAAATAACAAAAAAAAATTTCTATAATTTGTTATCATTTTCATAGGTTATAACATTTGAATATATAAAAATATTTACAATTTTTTGAAATGTGAAAATGATATTTAGTTTTAATAATATTAATAATTATATATCATATAAATTCAATATAAACAATTTTATTGATAGATAATATAAAAATGATAATAAATTAAATTAATAAACTATTAATTAAAAGATAGATATTAATTAAAAAATATTTACAAAACTGAAATTGATTCAAAATTAAAGTAAAATATATTACTGGATAATAATTTTTAACTTTTAAATTTCTACTGCTTTTATAAGCGTATATTTTTTTATTAAAAATAAATTAATTAAATTATATTTGTCACACTCATACTTTATTTTGTAATAAATATTTCTATAAAAATAAACTAATAAATAATTAAAATGAATATTTAAAAATATAAAAAATAGAAATAAAAATTAGATTTTTTAATTATTAAGTAGTATATAGTAGTTTAATGATTTATGTATTTCGGCATTATGAGGTTTAGGAGTTTACTGATTTAATTGTGTATGCATTTAGTGGTTTATAGGTTTTATTTAAGAAAAAAAATAAAAAAAAATTATTTTTATTATTTTTTGATATTTTCAAAGGTTATAACCTTTGAAAATATCATAATTTTTAAATTTTTTTCAAAATTGAATAAATATTTATTTATAATAATTATATATCATATAAATTCAATATAAACAATTTTATTGATAGATATTCTAATAATTATCAAAAAATAAATTAAAAATCTCTTATGAATAAGATTGATATTACTTAAAATATAAAATCAAAACCTAAAATGATTCAAAAGCAAAGTAAAATATATTACTTAATAATACTTATTTGTTTTTAAATTTTTATTCTTTTTATAAGCTTATCTATTTTTTGATGAAAAAAATAATTTTTATAAATTATATTTTTAACTCATAATTTATTTTATAATTAATATATATATATAAATAAAAAACTAAACAATCAAATAAATTTTTTAAATTATAATGAAAACAAATAAAAAAATTAGATTTATTAATTATTATTTAGGGTATACCCGTTTAAATGATTATCTATATAAGGGTATCGCAATTTTGTAGTTTAGTGATTTAAGTGTTTAGGCATTTTGTGATTTATAGGTTTTATTTTATCAATTAAAATATAATAATTTTAACATTTTTTTCACAAATGAATACAATATTTAGTTATAATAATTATTAAATTTATATATCATATAAATTAAATATAAATATTTTTTTTGATAAATATTCTAATAATGATCAAAAAATAAATTAATAATATATTATTAATAAGTTAGATATCAATTAAAATATAATTACAAAACCTAAAATGATTCAGAAACAAAGTAAAATATATTACTATATAATAATTTTTTGATTTTAATTTTCTTCTTCTTTTAATAGGTTTATCTATATTTTTTTGTTGAAAAATAATTTATATAAATTATATTTTTTTAACTTATAATTTATTTCGTATTTAATATTTATATAAAAATAAACAAATAAATAATTAAAATGAATATTTAAATTTATAATGAAAAAAATAAAAATAAGATTTATTATTTATTATTTAGGATATACCTGTTTAAAAAATTTATCAATTTAGGGTTTTCGATATTTAGAATTTTTAATTTAACTATTTAGGCATTTAATGGTTTATAGCTTTTATTTAAATAATGAAATAACAAAAAATTTATTTTTGCTATTTCTTCAAATTTTCAAATGTCATAATATTTGAAAATATAATAATTTTAAAATTTTTTAAAAATGTAATACAATATTTAGTAATAATAATTATTATAACTATATATAATATAAAATAAATATAAACAATTTTATTGATAAATATTATATCAATTATCAAAAAATAAATTAATAAACTATTATTAATATGATAGATATAAATTAAAATAATATTTAAAAACCTAAAATGATTCAAAATCAAAGTAAGATTTATTACTAAATAATAATTTTTTTAGTTTTTGCATCATTTTATAAGCTTATATATTTTTTTGATGAAAAATATATTATTTAAATTATATTTGTCGCTCATAATTTATTTTGTAATTAATATTTCTATAAATATTTAAATTATATTTAAGGTTTACGAGTTTAAAGGTTTAGGTATTTAGGGGCTTCGGGGTTTAGGAGTTATATTTTCAAAGATTTATGTATTTAGGCATTTAATGGTTATTAAAAGAAAATTATTTAAATTATATATGTCTTCCACATAATTTATTTTTAATTTATAATTTTAAAAAATAAACTAATAAATAATTAAAATGAATATTTAAAATTATAATGAATACAAATAAAATTGAGATTTATTATTTATTATCCAGGATATACTAGTTTAATGGTTTAAGAATTTAGATGTTTTGGGGTTTAGTGATTTAAGTGTTTAGGACTATAGTGATTTATAGTTTTTATTTAAAGAATGAGATAATAAAAAATATAATTTTTTGATTTTTTTTAATTTTTGAAGGTAATAACCTTTGAAAATATAATAATTTTTAATTTTTTTAAAATGTTAATAAAATATTTAGTTATAATATTCTTAATAATTATATATAATGTAAACTAAATATGAATAATTTTATTAATAGATATTATAATAATGATCAATAAAAAATTAATAAACTATTATTAATAAGAATGATATAAATTAAAATATCATTGCAAAAACTAAAATGATTCAAAATCAAAAAAAATATATTACAAAATAATAAATTTCTATATTTAAAATTTTTCCTCTTTTTATAAGCATATATATTTTTTTTTGATAAAAAATAAATTATTTAAAATAGATCTATATCACTAATAATTTATTTTGTAATTAATATTTCTATAAAAATAATTTGATAAATAATTAAAATAAAAATTTAAAATTATACTTAATAAAAATTCAAATGAGATTTATTATTTATTATTAATGTATACAAATTTAATAGATTAAGTATTTAGAAGTTTCGTCGTTTAAGAGTTTAGCAATTTATGTTTTTAGGCATTTAGTGGTTTATAGTTTAGCGATTTACTAGTTTATAGGTTATAACCTTTAAAAATATAATAATATTTAAAATTTTTTGAAATGTGAATACTATATTTAGTTATAATAATTTTAATAATTATATATCATATAAATTCAATATAAACTATTTTATTGATAGAAATTATTATAATCATCAAAAATTAAATTAATAAACTAGTAATAATAAGATTAATATTAATTAAAAAATATTTACAAAACCCAAATTGATTAAAAATTAAAGAAAAAAATATTACTAGATAATAATTTTTAATTTTTAAAATTTTACATCTCTTTATAAGCGTATATATTTTTTTTGATTAAAAATAAATTGTTTATATTATATTTGTCACACTCATAATTTATTTAGTAAAAAATATTTCTATAAAAATAAACTTATAAATAATTAAACTGAATATTTAAAATAATAATAAATTCAAATAAAAATTCAATTTATTAATTATTAAGTAGTATATACCGGTTTAATGATTTATGTATTTAGGCATTACGGGGTTTAGGAGTTTACTGATATAACTATGTATGTATTTCGTGGTTTATAGGTTTTATTTAAAAAATAAATAACAAAAAAATTATTTTTATTATTTTTTCATCTCCAAAGGTTACCTTTGGAAATATAATAATTTTTAAATTTCTTTCAAAAGTTAATTCAATATTTAGTTATAATAATCATTATATTTATATATCATATAAATTCAAAATAAATAATTTTATTGATAAATATTTTAATAATGATCAAAAAATAAATTTTTAAATAATTATTAATAAGATAGATATCAATTAAAATATAATTACAAAATCTAAAATGATTTAGAAGCAAAGCAAAATATATTACTATATAATAAATTTTAGTTTTTAAATTTTTTATTCTTTTTATAAGTTTATCTATATTTTTCAATGAAAAGTAATTTATATAAATTATATTTGTCTGACTCATAATTTATTTTGTAATTAATATTTATATAAAAATAAACGAATAAATAATTAAAATTAATATTTTAAATTATAATGAAAAAAATAATATTGAGATTTATAATTTATTATTTAGGGTATACTAGTTTAAAAGGATTATCTTTTTAGGGTTTTAGAGATTTAGGAGTTATTGATTTACGTGTTTAGGCAGTTAGTTGTTTATAGGATTTATTTAAATAATGAAATAACAAAAAAATTATTTTTGATATTTTCACACAATTTCAAAGGTTATAACCTTTGAAAATATAATAATTTTAAAATTTTTTAAAAATGTGAATACAATATTTTGTAATAATAATCATTATAATTATATATAATCTAAAGAAAATATAAAGAATTTTATTGATAGATATTAAATCAATTATCAAAAAATAAATTAATATGCTATTATTAATATGATATATATAAATTAAAATATAATTGCAAAACCAAAAATTATTCAAAATCTAAGTAAAATATATTACCAAATAATAATTTTTGTTTTTTAGTTTTTGCTTCTTTTTATAAGATTATATTTTTTTTGATGAAAAATAAATTATTTAAATTATATTTAAATTTTACGAGTTTAAAGTTTTAAGTAATTAGGGGCTTTTGGGTTTAGGAGTTTATAGATTTAGGTGTTTAGGGATTTAGTGGTCTATAAGTTTTATTTAAACAATGATATAACAAAAAATTTATTTTTATTTTTTATTTTTGAAGGTTATAACCTTTGAAAATATAAAAATTTCTAAATTTTTTTCAAATGTAAATATATATTTAGTTATAATAATCTTAATAAATATAAGTCATTTAAATTCAATATAAATAATCACATTGCTAGATATTATAATAATGATCAATAAATAAATTAATAAACTATTATTAATAAGATAGATATTATTTAAAATATATTTGCAAAATCTAAATTTATTCAAAATCAAAGTATATATTACTAAATAATACTTTTTTTTAATATTTTGCTTTTTTTATAAGTTTATATTTATGTTATTAAAAATAAATTATTTAAATTCTATTTGTCCTCCTCATAATTTATTTTGTAATTTATAATTCTATAAAAACAAACTAATAAATAATTAAAATAAATATATAAAATTATAATGAATACTAATAAAAATGAGATTTATAATTTATTATTCAGGATATACAAGTTTAATGGTTTAAGTATTTTGGTGTTTTGAGGTTTTGTCATTTAAGTGTTTATGCCTTTGGTGATTTTATCTAATTTTTGAAGGTTATAACCTTTGAAAATATAATAATTTTTAATTTTTTTTTAAATGTGAATATAATATTTAGTTATAATAATATTGATAATTATATATAATGTAAAATCAATATAAATAATTTTATTAATAGATATTATAATAAATGACCAATAAATAAATTAATAATCTATTATTAATTAGAATGATATAAATTAAAATATAATTGAAAAATCTAAAATTATTCAAAATTAAATTAAATTAAATTACTAAATAATAATATTTTGTTTTAAAAATATTGCTTCTTTTTATAATCTTATTTAATTTTAAATTTTTATTTTAATTATTTATCAGTTTTTGTTATAGAAATATTAATTACAAAATAAATTATTAGTGAGACATATCTAATTTAAATAATTTATTTTTCATTAAAAAAATATATATCCTTATAAAAAGGGGCAAAATTTTACAAATTTAAATTTATTTATTAGTAATATATTTAATTTTTATTTTGAATCATTTTAGATTTTTCAATTATATTTTAATTTATATCATTATTATTAATAGTTTATTAATTTTTTATTGATCATTATTATAATGCCTATTAATAAAATTATTTATATTGAGTTTACATTATATAATATTATTAAATTTAATATTGCTGAATTTTATATTCACATTTTAAAAAAATTAAAAATTATTATAATTTCAAAGGTTATAACCTTCAAAAATTAAAAAAAATCAAAAAACTAATTTTTAATTTTTTTATTCTTTAAATAAAAACTGTAAATCACTAAACCCCAAAACACCTAAATACCTAAACCATTAAACTAGTATATCCTGAATAATAAATAATAATTCTCAATTTTATTTGTATTCATTATAATTTTAAATATTCATTTTAATTATTTATTAGTTTATTTTTATATAATTATAAATTTAAAAAAATTATGTGAAAGACAAATATAATTTAAATAATTTAGTTTTAATAACAATAAATATAAACTGATAAAAAGAAGCAAAACATCAAAGAAATTATTATTTAGTATTATATTTTACTTTGATTTTGAATAAATTTACATTTTGCAAATATATTTTAAAAAATATAGATCTTATTAATAATAATTTATTAATTTATTTTTTGATCATTAATATAAAATATTTGAATATAATTGTTTATATTGAATTTACATGATATATAATTATTAAGATTATCATAACTAAATATAGTATTCACATATAAAAAAATTTAAAAATTGTTATATTTTCAAAGTTTATAACCTTCATAAATGAGAAAAAATAACAAAAACAAATTTTTTGATATATCACTGTTTAAATAAAAATTATAAACCATTAAATGCCTAAATACATAAATATCTAAACTACTAAACTCCGAAGCCCCTAAATACTTAAGCCTTTAAACTCGTAAACCTTAAATATAATTTAAATAATTTATACAAATATTAATTACAAAATAAATTATGAGTGATACAAATATAATTTAAATAATATACTTTTCATCAAAAAAACATATAAGCTTATAAAATGATGCAAAAACTAAAAAAAATATTATTTAGTAATAAATTTTACTTTGATTTTGAATCATTTTAGGTTTTTAAATTATATTTTAATTTATATCTATCATATTAATAATAGTTTATTAATTTATTTTTTGATAATTTATATAATATTATTAATAAAATCATTTATATTTAGTTTATATTATAGATAGTTATAATAATTTTTATTACTAAATATTGTATACATATTTTTTAAAAATTTTAAAATTATTATATTTTCAAATGTTATAACCTTTGAAAATTTAAAAAAATATCAAAAATAAATTTTTTGTTATTTCATTGTTTGAATAAAACCTATAAACCATTAAATGCCTAATACTTAAATCAATAACTTCTAAATCTCGAAAACCCTAAATAGATAAATTTTTTAAACATGTATATCCTAAATAATAAATAATAAAAAATAAATCTCATTTTTATTTTTTTCATTATAATTTTAAATATTCATTTTATTTATTTAATTGTTTATTTTTATATAAATATTAATTACAAAATAAATTATAACTTATAAAAATATAATTTATATAAATTATTTTTCAATATAAAAATATAGATAAACTTAATAAAAAAAATTAAAAACAAAAAAATATTATATAGTAATATATTTTTCATTGTTTCTGATTCATTTTAGGTTTTTAATTATATTTTAATTGATATCTATCTTATTAATTATAAATAATTAATATATTTTTTGATCAATATTAGAATATTTTTCAATAAAAATGATTATATTTGATTTATATGATATATAAATATAAATAATATTATAACTAAATATAGTATTCACTTTTGAAAAAAATTTTAAAATTATTATATTTTCAAAGATTATAACATTTGAAAATGTCAAAAAATAAAAAAAATAATTTTTTTTTGTTATTTCATTGTTTAAATAAAACCTATACACCACTAAATGTCTATGCACTTAAATCACTAAACTAAAAATCTTGATACCCCTATATAGATAATCTTTTAAATTGGTATACCCTATATAATATTTAATAAATCTAATTTTTATTCGTTTTCATTATAATTTAAAAAATTAACCTCTTAACAGCTATATACTACTTAATCAATAATAAATCTCATTTTTATTTCTATTTATTATAATTTTAAATATTCATTTTAATTATTTATAGTTTAATTATTTAGAAAAATTAATTACAAGAAAAATTGAGTGAGACAAATATTATTTAAATAATTTATTTTTAATTAATAAAAAATATAAGCTTATAAAAAAAAGAAATATTTGAAAATTAAATATTAATTTTTAGTAATATATTTTGATTTGATTTTGAATCATTTTGTGTTATCTATATATATTTTAATTAATATTTATATTATTAATAATAGATTATTAATTTAATTTTTTATCATTATTATACTATCTATCATTAAAATTGTTTATATTGAATAAATATGATATATAATTAGTAAGATTAATATAATTATACATGGTATTCGCATTTCAAAAAATTTTAAAAATTATTTTATTTTTAAAGGTTATAACCTTTAAAAATCAGAAAAAATCAAAATTTTTTTTATTTTTATTATATAAATAAAAACTATAAACCACTAAATGCCTAAAAACATAAATTGCTAAAGTTCTAAATGACAAAACCCCTATATTAACAATCCATTAAACTGGTATACCATATATAATAAATCATAAATCTCATTTTAATTTGTATTCATTATAATCTTAAATATTCATTTTAATTTTTTATTAGTTTATTTTTTATAGAAATATTAATTGCAAAATAAATAAAGAGTGAGACTAATATAATTTTAATAATTTTTTTTATCAAACAATAAATATAAGCTTATAAAAACAAGTAAAAATAAAAAATTATCATTTAAAAAAAGTATATATTTTACTTTGATTTTGAATCATTATAGGTTTTGCATTTATATTTTAATTGTTATCAATCTTATTAATAATAGTTTATTAATTTATTTTTTAATCATTATTATAATATCTATCAATAAAATTACTTATATTCAATTTAAATGTCTTATAAATACTAAAATTATTATAACTAAATATTATATTTACATTTGAAAAAAATTTAAAAATTATTATATTTTCAAAGGTTATAACCTTTGAAAATGATAAAAAATCAAACAAATAATTTTTTTATTATTTTTTTATTTAAATAAAACTTATAAACCACTAAATGCCTAATCATTTAAATATCTAGACTCCTTAACCACAAAACCTTCTAAATACTTAAACCATTAAGCCTATGTAACCTAAATAATAATAATAATTCATTTTTATTTGTATTCATTATAATTTTAAATATTTTTTTTAATTATTTTTTAGTTTATTTTTATAGAAATATTAATTACAAAATAAATAATGAGTGAGGCATATAATTTAAATATATTATTTTTTATGAAAAAAAAATTCGCTTATAAAAATATACAGAATTTCAAAAATTTAAAATTTTATTTAGTAATATAATTTACTTTGATTTTGAATTATTTTGGGTTCTAGAAATATATTTTAATTAATATCTATCTTATTAATAATAATTTATTAATTTATTTTTCGATCATTATAATAATATAAATTAATAAATTTTTTTATATTAAATTTACATCAAATATAATTATTAAGATTATTATAACTAAGTATTGTATTCATATTTTAGAAAGATTGAAAAATTATTATATTTTTAAAGGTTATAACCATTGAAAATCATGAAAATTCATAAAAATAAATTTTTTGTTATTTCATTGATTAAATAAAACCTATAAACACCTAAATGTGCAAACATATAAATCAATAAACTCCTTAACCCCAAAACCATAAAAACTTAACCCATTAAATAGGTATACCCTAAATAATAAATCATATTTCTTTTTTTTATTAGTATTCATTATAATTTTAAATATTCATTTTAATTATTTATCAATTTATTTTTTTAGAAATATTAATTACAAAATCAATTATTAGTGAGACAGATATAATTTAAATAATTTATTTTCAGCAAAAGAAATATATATGCTTATAAAATGAGGCAAAATTTTTAAAATTAAAAATTATTATTTAGTAATATATCTTATTTTGATTTTGAATCTTTTTAATTATACAAGTATATTTTAATTTATATCATTCTTATTAATACTAGTTTATTAATTTATTTATTGATCATTATTATAATATCTATCAATAAAATTATTTATATTTAGTTTACATTATATATAATTATTAAAATTATTATAACTAAATATTATATTCACATTTAAAAAAATTTAAAATTATTATATTTTCAAAGGTTATACTTTCAAAAATTAAAAAAATTAAAAAATTAATTTTTTTGTTTTTTAATTCTTTAGATAATAACTATAAATCACTAAATGTCTATACACTTAAATCACTAAACTCCTAAACCCAAAAACACCTAAATACTTAAACCTTTAAATGTTATATCCTGAATAATAAATAATAAATCTCAATTTTATTTGTATTCATTTTAATTATTTATTAGTTTATTATTATAGAATTATAAATTAGAAAATAAATTATGAGTAAGACAAATAAAATTTAAATAATTTATTTTTAAAAACAAAAATATAAACTTATAAAAAAATTAAAACATTAAATAAAATTATTATTTAGTAATATATTTTACTTTGATTTTGAATAAATTTAGATTTTGCAAATATATTTTAAATAAAATCTTTCTTATTAATAATAGTTTATTAATTTTTTTTGATCATTATAATAATATATAGCAATGTAATTATTTATATTGAATTTAAATGACTTATAATTATTAAGACTATTATAACTTAATATTATATTTACATTTGTAAAAAATTTAAAAATTATTATATTTTCAAATGTTATAACCTTAAAAAATGTGAAAAAATATCAAAAATAATTCTTTTGTTATATCATTGTTTAAATAAAACCTATAAACTACTAAATGACTAAACACTTAAACATCTATACTCCAAAACACAAAAGCCCCTAAATACTTAAACCTTTAAATTCGTAAACCTTAAATATAATTTAAATAATTTATTGAGATATTAATCACAAAAAAATTATGATATCATAAAAAGAAGCAAAAACTAAAAAAAAATTATCATATAGTAATAAATTTTACGTGGATTTTGAATATTTTTTGCAATTATATTTTAATTTATATCTATTATATTAATAATAGAATATTAATTAATTTTTTGATAATTGATATCATATCTATCAATAAAATTGTTTATATTTAGTTTATATTATATATAATTATTATGATTATTATTAATATATATTGTATTCACATTTTTAAAAAATTTTAAAATTATTATATTTTCAAAGGTACCTTAGAAAATGTGAAAAAATAGCAAAAATAATTTTTTTGTTATTTCATTGTTTAAATAAAACCTATAAACCACTAAATGCCTAAAAACATAAATCACTAAAGTCATAAACTAAAAAACCTCTAAATACTTAAAATATTAAACTTGTATACATTAATAATAATTCTTAAATCTTATTTTAATTTTTATCAGTATAATTTTAAATTTTTATTTTAATTATTTATCAGTTTATTTTTATAGAAATATTAATTACAAAATAAATTATTAGAGAGACAAATCTAATTAAAATTAGACTGGTATAGCCAAAATAATAAAGAATAAATCTCAATATTATTTTTTTCATTATAATTTTAAATATCCATTTTAATTATTTATTTGTTTATTTTTAAATAAATATTAATTAAAAAATAATTTATGAGTTAGACTAATATAATTTATATAAATTAATTTTTCATCAAACAAATATGGATAAACTTTTTAAAAGAAAAAAAAATTTCAAAACAACAAATTATTATATAGTAATATATTTTGATTTCTTCTGAATCATTTTTGGTTTTTTTATTATATTTTAATTGAAATCTATTTTATTAATAATAGATTATTAATTTATTTTTTGATCATTTTTAGAATATTTATCAATAATATTGTTAATATTGAATTTATATGATATATAAATATAATGATTATTATAACTAAATATTGAATTAACATTTGAAAAAAATTTAAAAATTATTAGATTTTCAAATGTTATAACCTTAGAAAATATCAAAAAATAGTAAAAATAAATATTTTGTTATTTTAATTTTTAAATAAAATCTATAAACCACTAAATGCATACATAGAAAAATCAGTAAACTCCTAAGGCCCGTAATGCCTAAATACATAAACCATTAAACTACTATATACTACTTAATAATTAAGAAATCTAATTTTTATTTCAATTTATTATTATTTTAAATATTCATTTTAATTATTTATAAGTTTATTTTATAGAAATATTTATTACAAAATAAATTATGAGTGCGACAAATATAATTTAAATAATTTATTTTTAATCAAAAAAAATATAGGCTTATAAAAGAAGTAAAATTTTAAAAATTAAAAATTATTATCCAGTAATATTTTTTACTTTAATTTTGAATCAATTTGGGTTTTGTAAATTTTTTTTAATTAATATCTATCTTATTATTAATAGTTTATTAATTTAATTTTTGATCATTATTATAATATCTATCAATAAAATTGTTTATATTGAATTTATATGATATATAATTATTAAAATTATTATAACTAAATATTATATTCACATTTCAAAAAATTTTAAAAATTATTATATTTTCAAAGGTTATAACCTATGAAAATGGCAAAAAATTACAATTTTTTTTTGTTATTGTATTGTTTAAATAAAACCTATAAACCACTAAATGCCTAAAAACATAAATTGCTAAACTCCTAAATGACAAAACTTATAAATACTTAAACTATTAAATTGGTATACATTAATAATAAATCATAAATCTCATTTTAATTTTTATTAAGTGTAATTTTAAATTTTTATTTTAATTATTTATCAGTTTTTTTTATAGAAATATTAATTCCAAAATAAATTATTAGTGAGACAGATCTATTTTAAATAATTTATTTTTTATCAAAAAAAATATATATGCTTATAAAAAAAGGCAAAATTTTAAAAACAAAAATTTATTATATCGTATTATATTTTATTTTGATTTTGAATCATTTTACTTTTTGCAATTATATTTTAATTTATATCATTCTTATTAATAATAGTTTATTAATTTTTTATTGATCATTATTATAATATCTATTAATAAAATTATTTTTATTGAGTTTACATTATATATAATTATTAAGAATATCATAACTAAATATTATATTAACATTTAAAAAAATAAAAATTATTATAATTTCAAAGGTTATAACCTTCAAAAATTAAAAAAAATCAAAAAATTTAATATTTTATTTTTTTATTCTTTGAATAAAAACTATAATTTACTAAAGTCCTAAACACTTAAATCACTAAACGCCAAAATACCTAAATACTTAAACCATTAAACTTGTATATCCTGAATAATAAATAATAAATCTCATTTTTATTTGTATTCATTATATTTTTAAATATTCATTTTAATTATTTATTAGTTTATTTTTATAGAATTATAAATTAAAAATAAATTATGTGGAAGACAATTATAATTTAAATAATTTACTTTTAATAACAAAAAATATAAACTTATAAAAAGAAGCAAAACATTAAAAAAATTATTATTTACTATTATATTTTAATTTGATTTTGAATAAATTTATGTTTTGCAAATATATTTTATAAAATATCTATCTTATTAATAATAGTTTATTAATTTATTTTTAATCTTTAATATAATATCTATCAATATAATTGTTTATATTGAATTAACATGATATATAATTATTAAGATTATAATAACTAAATATAGTATTCACATATAAAAAAATTTTAAAAATTGTTATATTTTCAATTATTATAACCTTCAAAAATGAGAAAAAATAACATAAATAAATTTTTTGATATATCATTGTTTAAATAAAACATATAAACCATTAAATGCCTAAACACATAAATCTCTAAACTCCTAAACCCCGAAGCCCCTAAATACTTAAACCGTTAAACTCATAAACCTTAAATATAATTTAAATAATATATTATAATATTAATTACAAAATAAATTATGAGTGATACAAATATAATTTAAATAATTTATTTTTCATTAAAAAAATATATAAGCTTATAAAAAGAAGCAAACACTAAAAAACAAAAATTATTATTTAGTAATAAATTTTACATTGATTTTGAATCATTTTAGGTTTTTTAATTATATTTTAATTTATATCTATCATATTAATAATAGCATATTAATTTATTTTTTGATAATTGATATCATATCTATCAATAAAATTGTTTATATTCAGTTTATATTATATTTTAATTATAATGATTATTATTACTAAATATTGTATTCACATTTTTATAAAAATTTAAAATTATTATATTTTCAAAGGTTATAACCTTTGAAAATGTGAAAAAATATCAAAAATAATTTTTTTGTTATTTCATTGTTTAAATAAAACCTATAAACCACTAAATGCCTAAAAACATAAATCACTAATCTTTTAAACGACGAAACCTTTAAATACTTAAACCATTAAACTGGTAAACATTAATAATAATTCATAAATTTAATTTTAAATTTTATTCAGTATAATTTAAAATTTTTAATTTAATTATTTATCAGTTTATTTTTATAGAAATATTAATTACAAAATAAATTATTAGTGAGATAGATCTAATTTAAATTAAAACAGAAAATATAAATAATAAAAAATGAATCTCATTTTTTTCATTATAATTTTAAATATTTATTTTAATTATTTATTTGTTTATTTATATATAAATATTAATTAAAAAATAAATTGAGCTAGACAAAAATAATTTATATAAATTATTTTTCATCAAAATATTATTGATAAACTTTTTAAAAGAAAAAAAAATTAAAAACAAAAATTTATTATATAGAAATATATTTTGGTTTGCTTCTGAATCATTTTATGTTTTGTAATTATATTTTAATTGACATCTATCTTATTAATAATAGATTTTTAATCTATTTTTGATAATTATTAGAATATTTATCAATAAAATTGTTTATATTGAATTTACATTATATATAATTATTAAGATTATTATAAGTAAATATTATATTTATATTTGAAAATAATTTAAAAATTATTATATTTTTAAAGGTTATCATCTTTGAAAATGATATAAAATCACAAAAATAAATTTTTTGTTATTTTATTGTTTATATAAAAACCTATCAACTAGTAAATTCTTAAATGCTTAAATAATTAAACTCCTAAACCCCAAAACCCTTAAATACATAAACATTTAAACCATCTTTAAAGGTTTAAGTATTTATAAATAATATATAAATATCTATCAATAAATAATAGTTTATTAATTTATTTTTTGATTATTATTATTTTTATATTTATATTTAGTTTATTAATATCTATCAATAAAATTGTTTATTTTAAATTTACATGATATATAATTATTAAGTTTATTATAACTAAATATTGTATTAACATTTGAAAAAAATTTAAAAATTATTATATTTATAAAGGTTATAACCTTCAAAATTGATAAAAAATTTGACAAATAATTTTTTTGTTATTTCATTATTTAAATAAAACATATAAACTACTAAATGCCTAAATACATAAATCACTAAACTCCTAATCCCCTAAATACTTAAACCATTAAACTGGTATACCCTAAATAATTATTCATAAATCTCATTTTTATTTGTATTCATTATAATTTCAATATTCATTTTAATTATTTATTAGTTTATATTTATAGAAATATTAATTGCAAAATAAAATTATGAATGAGACAAATATAATTTAAATAATTTATTTTCATCAAAAAAATTTATAAGCTTATAAAAAGAATCAAAAATTTATAAATAAAAAATTATTATTTAGTAATATATTTTACTTTGATTTTGAATCATTTTAGGTTTTGCAAATATATTTTAATTAAGATCTATCTTATTAATAATAGTTTATTAATCTATCTTATGATCAGTATTATTATATCGATCAATAAAATTATTTATATTGAATTTACATGATATTTAATTTTTATGATTATTATAATTAAATATTGTATTAACATTTGAAAAAAAATTAAAAATTATAATATTTCAATGGTTATAACCTAGAAAATGAGAAAAAATCATAAAAATTTTTTTTGTTATTTAATTATTTAAATAAAACATATAAACCACAAAATACCTAAATACTTAAATTACAAAACTCTTAAACCCTGATACTACTGCACCACACACACATAGCGATGGACCATAGTACACACATGCACATATTCTTGTCCATTTTGGTGTAGCATTTAGAGGGGCCAGCAAGTCCTAGAAGCAACCAGAAGTATGGGCCACCAGCTTGTAGAGGGCCCCACTAGCAAGTCGGGATGATAACATTCAGTCAACTGACGAGACTGAGCAAAGTGGTCGGGAGTAAACCAAGGAGTGGCTAGGAGTGGGTAACACTAGTCGTATTAGGCAGCATAAAGGGCCACACAAACGTCGCCCAACAGGAGTAGTGGGTAATCCATGATTAATTGGAGTGTTGGAAAAATCTGAAGCATCACCAAGCAAGGCCAGTAAGCAATGGAGTCCAGACAAGCCACACGGGAGCGAAAGATTCAATCATGTAGTTTATGTTTGTTGTCTTATTTGTATAATGGACTTTGTATGCACCATATACATGTAAAGACGGATCAGGACATACTCACACACACAATCTTATTTGTTCTGTATGTAGCATGCAATGAGCACAACTGGACCCATGAGTATCTCTATGTGGGGCCCACTAATGCATTTTGTAAAGACACAATAGGCGATGCTACACTCTCGGGAGTAGAAGACCGATCTTTATAGCATTTTGTAATTTTATTTGTATTCTAGCTTGGTTGTACGCGTAGATAATTAGACTTTGAGATGGACCTCATCACACATGCACACCGATGCATGCATATTTTTTGATATTTTGTCGGTTCAACATACAGCCACTTCTTGGAGCTCGAGGAGGAAGCATTCTAACCCAAGAGATTCTCTTTTGAGGATCATTGGGGCAAAAGAATGTGGAATTCAGAGGTGAGAATGAATTGACAATGTACCATAGATATGGACTTGTGGATTTATGGGTATTCAGTTTTACATGTATTCCATTGCATAGCGATAACATAGGCAAGCGCTTGATGCTGCATGTCACACACATGCACAATCATATATTTGCATAGTTTTAATATGGTGCATCATTCAGGATCCTCCAAAAGGCTTGGACAAATCCGAATGGAAAGTACGTAGTGCGCATAATGACTCAAAGCCAACTCTAAAGTCCGGGAATGCCAGGTGATTTTAGTTGTATTCTTATGCTTGGAATTATTAGGCATTATGTTTTTTTATGTATTTTAAGCATAGAATCATTAGGGTGTATAAGATTTGGCGGGCTGGCCTAAATTAGTCAGCTTTTTAGTTACTTGTAAGTTGTGTGCCTAAATGATAAATAAAGTGTGTATTTTCCAAAAAAAAAACAAAAAAAAACCATAAACCCTAAACTTTAAATCCTAACCCTTAAACCATAAACTATAACCCTAACCCATAAATCCTAAATCCTAAATCTCATGTTTTGCACTTTTATAATCAAATGACTAAGTGTTAAATTTAAATTGAAATTCACAACTTTTAGGAATGTCAGAGATTTATCTTTTTGTATATGTAACACAAAGTCATGACTCAAGGGGTGAGTTATGGATTAAGTCCCTTTCTTGCTTTAGATTATTGTAGCATTAGCAATGGTCATAATTGTATATTTTGTCTCTAGAACACAAAATCATATCGATGAGAATATGCCACAACTTGTGTCTCTCTGTTGAACATATTGTTATGGCACTAAGAATGATCATGAATACATATTTAAACACTATAATAATGGGTCACAGTATTGGATATGACCATAACTTGTGCATTTTATCTTTATATTGCAAAGTGATTGCACTAGGAATGATTGTAACTTTGGACATTCCTCAAGAGCAAAAGTCATGATCCTATAAATAGTTAAAGCTCGAGTACTACTCTGTATAACTTTCTATAGCTAAAATTCTTGGGATTGGAAATATCACTATGGCTTTTTACTTTGATTTGTGACCTCAAGTGTCAATATGCAAGACTAATATTTAGAGCAATGATTAAAACCTTTTATACATTTGAATATGATTCATTTACTCCTTTTTGGGTATTGTGAGCTTGTACATAACTCATTTAATATAAAAAGAAAGAAATGTTACTTTTCATATCCATGAGGATATAAAAAAATTGTTTAGACGTGCCAATAAAATAAATTTTTTGATTCTTGATTGAAAGAGAGCACATACTTCTTGCCCTTCTCAAACTGCCCAAGGGCTAGTTTGTTCTAATAGGCTACAAGGTGCTTATTTTTTTAGAAGTGAACTATGTTTTAAAAAAATTGCTTTGAGTGTGTGCATGAGAGATATTTTAGAAGAAATTACAATAATCAATATAAATAGCATCCTCAACAACTAGCTATTTCGACACATAGGGGTACAACTTTGGTTTGGTCTGTTAGCGTACATGAGTCAAATTTCCTTTAATAGCCCAGAGATTCAACATTAAATATGATGCGACATAATATAGATAAAGTAAAAGCTCCTATTATTTTGGTTAGAGCTTTTGCAATCATTCTAGAGTTGAGAGAGGAACAAAATAAATTACTTTAATTATTTGGTATAATATTAATTTTTATTTTAATTATTTATCAGTTTATTTTTATAGAAATATTAATTACAAAATAAATTATTGTGAGACAGATATAATTAAAATTAAACTAGTATACCCTAAATAATAATTAATAAATCAAATTTTTTTTTCATAATAATTTTAAATATTCATTTTAATTTTTTATTTGTTTATTTTTATATAAATATTAATTACAAAATAAATTATGAGTTACATAAATATAATTTATATAAATTATTTTTAATCAAAAAATATAGATAATCTTTTTAAAATAAAAAAAAATTTAAAACAAAAAATTATTATATTGTAATATATTTTGCATTGCTTTTGAATTATTTTAGGTTTTGTAATTATATTTTAATTGATATCTATCTTATTAATAATTGATTATTTATTTATTTTTTGATCATTATTAGAATATTTATCAATAAAATTGGTTATATTGAATTTACATGATATATAAATATAATGATTATTATATCTAAATATTGTATTCACTTTTGAAAAAAATTTAAAAATTATTATATTTTCAAAGGTTATAAGCTTAAAAAATGAGAAAAAATAATAAAAATAAATTTTTTGTTATTTCATTTTTTAAAAAAACCTATAGATCATTAAATGCTAACTTACTTAAATCAGTAAGCTCATAAATCTCGAAACCCCTAAATACATAAACCTTTTAACAGCTATATACTACTTAATAAATAATAAATCTCATTTTTATTTCTATTTATTATAATTTTAAATATTCATTTTAATTATTTATAGTTTAATTTTTTAGAAAAATTAATTGCAAAATACATTTCGAGTGACACAGATATTATTTAAATAATTTATTTTAATAAAAAAAAATATAAGCTTATAAAAAGAATGAAAATTTTAAAATTTAAATATTATTATTTAGTAATATATTTTGATTTGATTTTGAATCATTTTTTGTTATGTAAATATATTTTAATTAATATTTATATTATTAATAATAGTTTATTAATTTAAATTTTGATCATTATTATAATATCTATCATTAAAATTTTTTATATTGAATTTATATGATATATAATTAGTAAGATTAATATAATTATACATTGTATTCACATTTCAAAAAAATTTAAAAATTATTTTATTTCAAAGTTTATAACCTTTGAAAATCAGAAAAAATCAAAAAAAGAGTTTTAAATTTTTATTATATAAATAAAACCTATAAACCACTAAATGCCTAAAAACATAAATTGCTAAACTCCTAATTGACAAAACTTCTATATAATCAAACCATTAAACCGGTATACCATATATAATAAATCATAAATCTCATTTTAATTTGTATTCATGATAATTTTAAATATTCATTTTAATTATTTATTAGTTTATTTTTTATAGAAATATCAATCACAAAATAAATAATGATTGAGACAAATATAATTTTAATAATTAATTTTTAATCAAAAAAAAAAGCTTATATAAAGAAGTAAAAATTTAAAAACAAAAAATTATTATTTAGTAATTTATTTTACTTTGATTTTGAATCATTATATATAGCTTTTGCAATTATATTTTAATTGTGATCAATCATATTAATAATAGTTTATTAATTTATTATTTGATCATTTTTATAATATCGAATAATAAATTTACTTATATTCAAATAAAATGTTTTATAATTATTAAGTTATAATAACTAAATATTATATTTACATTTGAAAAAAATTTAAAAATTATTATAATTTCAAAGGTTATAACTTTCAAAATGATAAAAAATCACAAAAATAATTTTTTATTATTTATTATTTAAATAAAACTTATAAACCACTTAATGCCTAAACATTTAAATCTCTAGACTCCTAAACCCCAAAACCTTTTAAATACTTAAACCATTAAACCAATATAACCTAAATAATAAATAATAAATCTCATTTTTATTTGTATTTATTATAATTTTAAATATTTATTTTAATTATTTTTTGTTTATTTTTATAGAAATATTAATTACAAAATAAATAATGAGTGAGACAGATATAATTTAAATAAATTATTTTTTATGAAAAAAAATAAGCTTATAAAAATAAACAAAATTTCAAAAATTTAAAATTTTATTAAGTAATATAATTTACTTTGATTTTTAATTATTTTGGGTTCTTCAAATATATTTTAATTAATATCTATCTTATTAATAATAGTTTATTAATTTATTTTTTGATCATTATTATAATATATATTAATAAATTTTTTTATATTGAATCTACAACAAATATAATTATTAAGATTATTATAACTAAGTATTGTATTCATATTTTATAACCATTAAAAAATTATTATATTTTTAAAGGTTATAACATTTGAAAATCACGAAAATTCATAAAAATAAATTTTTTGTTATTTCTTTGATTAAATAAAACCTATAAACACCTAAATGTGTAAACATATAAATCAATAAACTCATTAACCCCAAAACCACAAAAAACATAAACAATTAAATAGTTATACACTAAATAATAAATAATAAATCTCATTTTTATTAGTATTCATTATAATTTTAAATATACATTTTAATTATTTATTAGTTTAATTTTATAGAAATATAAATTAAAAAATAAATTATTAGTGAGACAAATATAATTTAAATAATTTATTTTTCATCAAAAAATATATAGGCTTATAAATGGATACAAAAATTTAAAAATTTAAAATAAATATTTAGTAAAATATATTCACTTTGATTTTGAGTCATTTTAGGTTTTGCAAATATATTTTAAACAATATTTATCTTATTAATAATTGGTTATTACTTTTTTATGATCATTATTAAAATAAAAATCAATAAAATAGTTTATATTGAATTTATATGATATATAATTATTATGATTATTATAACTTCATATTGTATTTACTTTTCGAAAAAAAATTTAAAAATTATTATATTTTCAAAGGTGATAACCTTCAAAAATGAGAAAAAATAAGAAAAATAAATTTTTTGTAATTTTATATTTTATATAAAACCTATAAACCACTAAATGACTAAATACTAAAATGACTAAACACCTAAACCCCGAAGCCCATAAATAGTTAAAACATTAAATTAGTATAGTCTAAATAATAAATAATAAATCTCAGTTTTATTAGTATTCATTATAATTTTATATATTCATTTTAATTATTTATCAGTTTATTTTTATAGAAATATTAATTATAAAATAAATTATTAGTGCGCCATATATAATTTAAATAAATTATTTTTCATCAAAAAATGCTCATAAAAAGAGGCACAATTTTAAAAATAAAAAATTATTATTTAAAAATATATCTTATTTTATTTTGAATCATTATAGATTATACAATTATATTTTAATTTATATCATTCTTATAAATACAAATTTATTAATTTATTTATTGATCATTATTATAATATCTATCAATAAAATTATTTATATTGAATTTACATTATATAAAATTAAAATTATTATATTTTCAAAGGTTACAACCTTCAAAAATTAAAAAAAAATCATAAAATTAAATTTTTTGTTTTTTCATTCTTTAAATAAAAACTATAAATCACTAAAGGTCTAAATAATTAAGCCACTAAACTCCTAAACCAGAAAACACCTAAATACTTAAACCATTAAACTGGTATATCCTGAATAATAAATAATAAATCTCAATTTTATTTGTATTCATTATAATTTTAAATATTCATTTTAATTATTTAGTAGTTTATTATTATAGAATTATAAATTACAAAATAAATTAGGAGTAAGACAAATATAATTCGATTAATTTATTTTTAATAACAAAAATATAAAGTTAAAAAAAGCAAAACATTAAAAAAATTATTATTTAGTAATATATTTTAATTTGATTTGAATCAATTTAGATTTTGCAAATAATTTTAAATTAATAATAACTATTTTATTAATAATAGTTTATTAATTTATTTTTTGATCATAATTATAATATCTAGCAATATAATTATTTATATTGAATTTAAACGAATTATAATTATGAAGATTATTATAAATAAATATTATATTTACATTTGAAAAAAATTTAAAAATTATTATATTTTCAAAGTATATAATCTTCAAAAATTAGAAAAAATAATAAAAATAATTTTTTTGCTATATCATTGTTTAAATTAAACTTATAAACCACTAAATGCCTAAATACTTAAACCTCTAAACTCCTAAATACAAAAGCCCCTAAATACTTAAACCTTTAAACTCGTAAACCTTAAATATAATTTAAATAATTTATTATAATATTAATTACAAAATAAATTATGAGTGATACAAATATAATTTAAATTAATTAATTTTCATCAAAAAAATATATAAGCTTATAAAAAGAAGAAAAAACTAAAAAACAAAAATTTTTATTTAGTAATAAATTTTACTTGGATTTTGAATAATTTTAGGTTTTGAAATTATATTTTAATTTATATCCATCATAAAAATAATAACATATTAATTTATTTTTTGATAATTGATATCATATCTATCAATAAAATTGTTTATATTTAGTTTATATTATATATAATTATAATGATTTTTATTACTAAATATTATATTCACATTTTTAAAAAATTTTAAAATTATTATATTGTCTATGGTTATAATCTTTGAAAATGTGAAAAAATATCAAAAATAATTTTTTTATTATTTCATTGTTTAAACAAAACCAATAAACCACTAAATGCATAAAAACATAAATCGCTAAAGTCATAAACAACAAATCTTCTAATTACTTAAAATATTAAACTGGTATACATTAATAATAATTCATAAATCTCATTTTAATTTTTATTCAATATAATTTTATATTTTTATTTTAATTATTTATCAGTTTATTTTTATTGAAATATTAATTACAAAATAAATTATTAATGAGGCAGATATAATTTAAATTAAACTGGTATACCCTAAATAATAAAAAATAATCTCATTTTTTGTTCATTATAATTTTAAATATTCATTTTAATTATTTATTTGTTTATTTTTATATAAATATTAATTAAAAAATAAATGATGAGTTAGTCAAATATAATTTATATACGTTATTTTTCATCAAAAAAAATTATACATAAACTTATTAAAAGAAAAAAAAATTAAAAACAAAAAATTATTATATAGTAATATAATTTGCTTTGCTTCTGAATCATTATAGGTTTTGTAATTATATTTTAATTGATATCTATCTTATTAATAAAAGATTATTAATTTATTTTTTGATCATTATTAGAATATTTATCAATAATATTGTTTATATTGAATTTATATGATATATAAATATAATGATTATTATAACTAAATATTGAATTCACTTTTTAAAAAAATTTAAAAATTATTATATTTTAAAAGGTTATAACCTTTGAAAATATAAAAAAAATAATTAAAATAAATATTTTGTTATTTTAATTTTTAAATAAAACCTATAAACCACTAAATGCATACACAGTTAAATCAGTAAACTTCTAAAGCCCGTAATGCCTAAATAGATAAACCATTAAACTAATATAGACTTCTTAATAATTAAGAAATCTAAGTATTATTTCAATTTATTATAATTTTAAATATTCATTTTAATTATTTATTAATTTATTTATATATAAATTTTTATTACAAAATATAATTTTAATAATTTATTTTTAATAAAAAAAATATATACGCTTATAAAAGAAGTAAAAATTTAAAAATTAAAAATTATTATCCAATAATATTTTTTACTTTAAATTTGAATCAATTTGCATTTTGTAAATATTTTTTAATTAATATCTATCTTATTATTAATAGTTTATTAATTTAATTTTTGATCATTATTATAATATTCTATCAATAAAATTGTTTATATTGAATTTATATGATATATAATTATTAATATTATTATAGCTAAATATTGTATTCACATTTCAAAAAATTTTAAATATTATTATATTTTTAAAGGTTATAACCTATGAAAATGACAAAAAATTAAAAATTTTTTTTATTAATTTGTTGTTTAAATAAAACCTATTAACCACTAAATGCCTAAAAACATGAATCGCTAAACACCTATACGACAAAATCTCTAAATACTTAAACTATTAAATTAGTATACATTAATAATAAATCATAAATCTCATTTTAATTTTTATTCAGTATAATTTTAAATTTTTTAGTAATTATTTATCAGTTTATTTTTATAGAAATATTAATTACAAAATAAATTATTTGTTAGACAGATATAATTTAAATTAGACTAGTATACCTTAAATAATAAATAATAAATCTCATTTTTTTTCAATATAATTTTAAATATTCATTTTAATTATTTATTAGTTTATTTTTATATAAATATTAATTAAAAAATAAATTATGAGTTAGACAAATATAATTTATGTAAATTATTTTTAATCAAAAAAATATAGATAAACTTTTTAAAATAAAAAAGAATTACAAAACAAAAAATTATTATATAGTAATATATTTTGGTTTGCTTATGAATCATTTAATGTTTTGTAATTATATTTTAATTGATATCTATCTTATTAATAATAGATTAATAATTTATTTTTGATCATTATTAGAATATTAATCACTAATATTGTTTATATTGAATTTATATGATATATAAAAATAATGATTATTATAACTAAATATTGAATTCACTTTTAAAAAAATTTAAAAATTATTATATTTTCAAAGGTTATAACCTTTGAAAATATAAAAAATAATAAAAATAATTTTTTGTTATTTTATTTTTTTATAAAACTTATAAACCACTAAATACATACACAATTAAATCAGTATACTCCTAAACCCTGTAATATATAAACCATTAAACCACTATATAGTACCTAATAATTAATAAATCTAATTTTAATTTATATTTATTATAATTTTAAATATTCATTTAATTATTTATTAGTTTATTTTTATAGAAATATTTATGACAAAATAAATTATGAGTAAGACAAATATAATTTAAATAATATACTTTTAAGAACAAAAAATATAAACTTATAAAAAGAAGCAATACATCAAAAACATTATTATTTAGTTAATTATTTTACTTTGATTTTTATTAAATTTAGGTTTTGCAAATATATTTTAAATAATATCTATCTTATTTAAAATTATTTATTACATTATTTTTTGATCATTAATATAATATCTATCAATATAATTGTTTATATTGAATTTATATGATATATAATTATTAATATTATCAAAACTAAATATAATATTCATATATAAAAAAAATTTAAAAATTGTTATATTTTAAAAGGTTATAACCTTAAAAAATGACAAAAAATAACAAAAAATAAATTTTTTGTTATATCATTGTTTAAATAAAACTTATAAACCATTAAATACCTAAACACATAAATCTCTAAATTCTTAAACCCCGAAGCCCCTAAAAACTTAAACCTTTAAACTCATACACCTTAAATATAATTTAAATAATTTATTGAAATATTAATTACAAAATAAATTATGAGCGATATAGATATAATTTAAATAATTTATGTTTTATCAAAAAATATATAATTTATAAAATGAAGTAAAAACTAAAAAACAAAAGGTATTATTTAGTAATAAATTTACTTTGATTTTGAATCATTTTAGTTTTTGTAATTATATTTTAATTTATATCTATCATATTAATAATAATTTATTAATTTATTTTTTGATAATTGATATTATATCTATCAATAAAATTGTTTATATTTAGTTAATATTATATTTTGTTATAATAATTATAATTATAAATATTGTATTCACATATTTAAATAAATTTTAAAATTATTATATTTTCAAAGGTTATAATCTTTGAAAATTTGAAAAAATATCAAAAATAATTTATTTGTTATTTCATTGTTTAAATAAAACCTATAAACCACTAAATGCCTAAACACTTAAATCAATAACTCCTAAATCTCTAAAACCCTAAAAAGATAATCTTTTATACTAGTATACCCAAAATAATAAATAAAAAATCTGAATATTATTTTTTTCATTATAATTTAAAATATTCATTTTAATTATTTATTCGTTAATTTTTATTAAATATTAATAACACTATAAATTATGAGTTAGACAAATATAATTTATATAAATTATTTTTCATCAAAAAATATAGATAAACTTATTAATAATCTATTATTAATAAGATATATATCAATTAAAAAATAATTACAAAACCTAAAATGATTCAGAAGCAAAGCAAAATATATTACTATGTAATAATTTTTTGTTTTAAATTTTTTTTTCTTTTAAAAAGTTTATCTATAATTTTTTGATGAAAAATAATTTATATAAATTATATTTGTGTAACTCATAAATTATTTTGTAATTAATATTAATATATAAATAAACAAATAAATAATTAAAATACATATTTAAAATTATAATTAAAAAAAATAGATTTATTATTTATTATTTAGGGTATACCAGTCTAATTTAAATTAGATCTGTCTCACTAATAATTTATTTTGTATTTAATATTTCTATAAAAATAAACTAAAAATAAATTAAAATAAAATTTAAAATTATACTAAATAAAAATTAAAATGATATTTATGATTTATTATTAATGTCTACTAGTTTAATGGTTTAAGTATTTAGTGATTTTGTATTTTAGGAGTTTAGAGATTTAGGTTTTTAGGCATTTAGTGGTTTATAGGTTTTATTTAATCAAAAAAATAACAAAAAAAATAATGTAATTTTTTATCAATTTAATAAGTTAAAACCTTTGAAAATATAATAAAATTTAAAATTTTTTGAAATGTGAATACAATATTTAGTTATAATAATATTAGTAATTATATATGATATAAATTCAATATAAATAATTTTATTGATAGATATTATAATAATGATCAAAAATTAAATTAATAATTTATTAATAATAAGATAGATATTAATTAAAAAATATTCACAAAACCCAAATTGATTTAAAATTAAAGTAAAATATATTACTGGATAATACTTTTTAATTTTTAATTTTTAAATTTTTACTTCTTTTATAAGCATATATATTTCTTTTCATTAAAAATAAATTATTAAATTTTATTTGTTGCACTAATAAATTTATTTTATAATAAATATTTTTATAAAAATAAACTAATAAATAATTAAAATTAATATTTAAAACTATAATAAATAAAATTAAAAATAAAATATTTAAATTATATTTGTCTCACTAATAATTTATTTTTTAATTTATATTTCTATAAAAATAAACTAATAAATAATTAAAATGTATATTTAAAATTATAATTAATACTAATAAAAATGAGATTTATGATTTATTATTTAGGGTATAACTATTTAATTGTTTAAGTTTTGTGTGGTTTTAGGGTTAATGAGTTTATTGATTTATATGTTTACACATTTAGGTGTTTATAGGTTTTATTTAATCAAATAAATAACAAAAAATTTATATTTATGAATTTTCGTGATTTTCAAATGTTATAACCTTTAAAAATATAATAATTTTTTAATAGTTATAAAATAGGAATACAATACTTAGTTATAATAACTTAAAAATTATATTTGTTGTAAATTCAATATAAAAAAATTTATTTATATATATTATTATAATGATCAAAAAATAAAATAATAAACTATTTTTAATAAGATAGATATTAATTAAAATATATTTGTAGAAACCAAAGTAATTCAAAATCAATGTAAATTATATTACTAAATAAAATTTTAAATTTTTGAAAATTTATTTTTATAAGCTTATATTTTTTTTCATAAAAAATAATTTATTTAAATTATATTTGTCTCACTCATTATTTAATTTGTAATTAATATTTCTATAAAAGTAAACTAAAAAAAATAAGTAAAATGAATATTTAAAATTATAATGAATACAAATAAAACTGAGATTTATTATTTATTATTTAGGTTATAGAGGTTTAATGGTTTAAGTATTTATGGGATTTTGGTGATTAGGAGTCTAGAGATTTAAATGTTTAGACATTTAGTAGTTTATAAGTTTTATTTAAATAATAAAATAATAAAAAAATATTTTTTGTGATTTTTTATCATTTTTGAAGGTTATAACCTTTGAAAATATAATAATTTTAAAATTTTTTCAAAAATAAATATAATATTTAGTTATAATAATCTTAATAATTATAAGACATTTACATTGAATATAAGTAATTTTATTGTTATATATTATAAAAATGATCGAATAATAAATTAATAAACTTTTATATATAAGTAATTCTGATGTATGAGAATAACCTAAAATATCTTATGGAGGAGCAAAGTATTTTGTATCCTTCATTGATGATTATTCAAGGAGATTTTGGGTATATCCAATCAAGAAAAAGTCAGATGTGTTTTTAACTTTTAAATAATTCAAAGCATGGGTGGAACTTGAAACTGGGAAAACAATTAAGTGTTCGCGGACATATAATGGAAATGAGTATACAGTTGGTGAATTTCTTGTTTTTTGTAAGCAAGAAGGTGTCAAACAACAGTTCATAGTCACATACACGCCACAAAAAAATGTAGTAGCAAAATGGTTTAACAGAACTCTTGCAGAAAGAATGATAGCAATGTTAATGACTGTAAGACTACCCAAGTAAGTTTCAGCGGAAGCAGCAAAAACTGCATGCTATGTGATAAATCGATCACCATCAACATCGATTGATTTGAAGACACCAATGGAGATGTGGATGGGTAAGCCAGTAGACTACTCTACTTTACATTATTTTGGATGTCCTGAATATGTGATGTACAACACCCAAGAAAGAGCAAAGATGGATCCAAAATCCAGAAAATGCATATTATTAGGGTATGCTGAAGGAGTAAAGGGGTATCGCCTGTGGAAACCCACTGACCACAAGGTAATTATCAGCAGAGATGTAATTTTTAAAGAAAGAATTGAAGATTATAGCACATTAAAAGAAGTTTCAGAAACTACCACTGTTCATGTAGAAAATGATCAGATACAATATGTTTCAAAGTCAATGGAGAAAGAATTAGAGCATGAAGCACAAGAACAAGTCGTGTCTGAAGCTCAAGGAGTTAGTCAGCCAATTCGTAATAAAAGACCTGCCAGCTTGGCACTCGGAGTATGTTACGGAGAGCAACATTGCATATTGTCTCCTAATAGAAGATGGAGAACCTTCAACATTTCAAAAAGCTTCAAATAATTCAGATACATCTCTGTGGATGACAGTAATGATGGAAGAAATTGAAGCTCTACACAAGAACAAGACTTCGAAGCTAGTACCATTACCAATCAGAAGAAAAGCTATTGGCAACAAATGGGTTTACAAGATAAAGCGGGATAGCAATGATCAAGTAGAACTGTATCGTGCAAGATTGGTGATAAAGGAATATGCTCAGAAAGAAGGTATTGACTTCAATGAAATTTTTTCTCCGGTGGTTCGTCTTACAACAATTAGAGTAGTAATGACTCTATGTGCTACACTTGATTTGCATTTGGAGCAGTTAGATGTTAAAACTGCTTTTCTTCATGGAGAAATTGAAGAAGAAATTTATATGTTCCAGCCAGAAGGATTTGTTAAAATTGGTAAGGAGAACTTGGTTTGTAAGTTGAACAAATCTCTATATGGTCTGAAACAAGCACCAAGGTGTTGGTATAAGAGATTTGATTCCTTCATCATGAGCCTTGGCTATAATAGACTTAGTTCAGACCATTTTACATCCTACAAAAGGTTTGAAGAAAATGATTTCATCATTTTACTATTATATGTGGATGACATGTTGGTAGCAGGCCCAAACAAATGTCAAATCCAAGAATTGAAGGCACAGTTGGCTTGGGAATTTGATATGAAGGACTTGGGAATAGCAAACAAGATTCTAGGGATGCTGAATTACCGAGATAGAAATAATAAGAAGATTTGGCTTTCTCAATAAAATTATTTTAACAAAATCTTGCGTCGTTTCAACATGCAAGATAGTAAGCCAATTTCTATCACTCTTCCTGTTAAATTCAAATTATCCTCAAGTATGTGTCCTAGCTCGGAAAAAGAGAGGTGGAAGATGTCTCAGGTACAGTATGCATTAGCAGTGGGAAGTTTAATGTTTGCAATGATTTGTACTAGACCAGATATTGCACAAGCAGTGGGAGTGGTTAGTCGATTCTTGGAAAATTCGGGCTTAGAACATTGGAGTACTGTGAAGAGGATTTTCAGATATCTGAAAATACTAAAATATGCTATGGAAGTTCAGATCTTATTGTCAGAGGTTATGTTGATGCAGACTATCCTGGAAATGTTGATAATAGCAAGTCTACAACAGATTATGTTTTTTCTCTTGCTGGAGGAGCCGTAAGTTGGGTTTCGAAATTGCAGCCTATTGTATCTACTTCTACGATAGAAGCAAAATATGTTGCAGCTACACAAGCCAATGAAGAGGCAATGTGGTTGAAAATACTATTGGAAGAGCTTGGATATAAACAAGATAAGGTTACTTTATTTTGTGATAGTCAATGTGTTCTACACTTAGCAAGAAATCCAGTATTTCACTCAAAGACATAACACATCAGGGTACAATATCATTTTGTACGAGAGAAATTAGAAGAATTAAGTGTGGATTTACAAAAGATTGATACCGAAGAAAATATAGCAAATGTTTTGACCAAATCAATCAGCACTGACAAGTTTAAATGGTGTAGAACTTCATGTGGCTTAACAAGATTGGAAGCAAGTATTCACAAGCAAAGAAAATGATTTTCAAGTGAGAGAATATTATTTTAATGGGGGTAGGTGAAAATCACCTTGCCCATATCGGAAATATGTTTGGAGATTTTTAAAATTTTTCCTATATAAAGGACTTTTCCTATTTCTCTGAAACTCAGTCCAATGTATTCCAATTTCTTATTTTCTTTTGAATGTATTTTATTCATGATGTAATTTATTACTTTAGTTTTGAATTTTCTATCTTTCAAATTATTGCGGGTTTATTTTTATTTTATAACATATTTAAAATTATAATGAAAAAAATAAAAATGGATTTATTGTTTATTATTTAGGATATAACTGATTAAAAAAATTATCTATTTAGGGTTTTCGAGATTTAAAAGTTATTCATTTAAGTATTTAGGCAATTAGTGGTTTATAGGTTTTATTTAAAGAATGAAATAACAAATAAATTATTTTTGATATTTTTTCAAATTTTCAAAGATTATAACCTTTGAAAATATAATAATTTTAAATTTTTTAAAAATATGAATACAATATTTAGTAATAATAATTATTATAACTATATATAATATAAACTAAATATAAACAATTTTATTGATAGATATTATATCAATTATCAAAAAATAAATTAATAAACTATTATTAATATGATAGATATAAATTAAAATTTAATTACAAAACTAAAATGATTAAAAATCAATGTAAATTTATTACTAAATAATAATTTTTATTTTTTAGTTTTTGCCTCATTTTATAAGATTATATATTTTTTTGATAAAAAATAAATTAATTAAATTATATTTGTATCACTTATAATTTATTTTGTAAATTAATATTTCAATAAATTATTTAAATTATATATAAGGTTTACGAGTTTAAAGGTTTAAGTATTTAGGGGACATTGAGGTTTAGAAGTTTAGAGATTTATGTGTTTAGGTATTTAATGGTTTATAAGGTTTATTTAAACAATGATATAACAAAAAATTTATTATTATTTTTTTCTCATTTTTGAAGGTTATAACCTTAGAAAATATAACAATTTTTAAATTTTTTTAAATGTGAATACTTTATTTAGTTATGATAATAATAATTATTATATATAATATAAATTCAATATAAACAATTATATTAATAGATATTATATTAATGATAAAAAATTAATTAATAAACTATTATAAATAAGATAGATATTATTTAAAATATATTTGCAAAACCTAAATTTATTCAAAATCAAAGTAAAATAAATTTCTAAATAATAATGTTTTTGATGTTTTGCTTCTTTTTATAAGTATATATTTATTGTTCAGTATATTATTTAAATTATATTTGTCTTCCTCATAATATATTTTGTAATTTATAATTCTATAAAAGTAAATCTAAAAAATAATTATAATGAATATTTAAAATTATAATGAATACAAATAAAAGTGAGATTTATTATTATTATTCAAGATATACAGTTTTAATGGTTTAGGTATTTAGGTGTTTTGGGGTTTAGTGATTAAAATGTTTATGCCTTTAGTGATTTATAGTTTTTATTTAAAGAATGAAAAATAGAAAATTTAATTTTTTGTTTTTTTTAATATTCGAAGGTTATAACCTTTGAAAATATAATAATTTTTAATTTTTTTTAAATGTGAATATAATATTTAGTTATAATAATCTTAATAATTATATATAATGTAAACTCAAAATAAATAATTTTATTAATAGATATTATAATAATGATCAATAAATAATTAATAAACTATTATTAAAAAGAATGATATAAATTAAAATATAAATGCAAAATCTAAAATGATACAAAATCAAAATAAAATATTTTACTAAATAATAAATTTTTGTTTTTAAAATTGTGCCTATTTTTATAAGCTTATATTTTTTTGATGAAATATAAATTATTTAAATTATATCTGTCTCACTAATAATTTATTTTGTAATTAATATTTCTATAAAAATAAACTAATAAATAATTAAAATAAAAATTTAAAATTATATTGAATAAAAATTAAAATGAGATTTATGATTTATTATTAATGTATACTAATTTAATAGTTTAAGTATTAAGAGGTTTTGTCGTATAGGTGTTTAGAGAATCATTTTTTTAGGCATTTAGTGGTTTATAGGTTTTATTTAAACAATAAAATAAAAAAAATTTTGTAATTTTTTGTCAGTTTCTGAGGATATAACATTTGAAATATAATAATATTTAAAATTTGTTGAAATGTGAATACAATATTTAGTTATAATAATTTTAATAATTATATATCATATAAATTCAATATAAACATTTTTATTGATAGATATTATAATAATGATCAAAAATTAAATTAATAAACTATTAATAATAAGATAGATATTAATTAAAAAATATTTACAAAAACCAAATTGATTCAAAATTAAAGTAAAAAATATTACTGGATAATAATTTTTAATTTAAAATTTTTACTTCTTTTATAAGCATATATATTTTTTTTATTAAAAATAAATTATTTAAATTATATTTGTCGCACTCATAATTTTTTTGTAATAAAAATTTATATAAAAATAAACTAATAAATAATTAAAATGAATATTTAAAATTATAATAAATTGAAATAAAAATAAGATTTCTTAATTATTAAGTAGTAAATAGCGGTTTAATGATTTATGTATTTAGGCATTACGAGCTTTAGGAGTTTACTGATTTAATTGTGTATGCATTTAGTGGTTTATAGTTTTATTTAAAAATTAAAATAACAAAATATTTATTTTTATTATTTTTTTATATTTCAAAGGTTATAACCTTTGAAAATATAATAATTTTTAAATTTTTTTCAAATGTGAATTCAATATTTTGTTATAATAATCATTATATTTATATATCATATATATTCAATATAAACAATATTAGTGATAAATATTCTAATAATGATCAAAAAATAAATTAATAATCTATTATTAATAAGATAGATATCAGTTAAAATATAATTGCCAAACATATAATGATTCAGAAGCAAAGCAAATTATATTACAATATAATAATTTTTTGTTTTGAAATTTTTTTTTATTTTAAAAAGTTTATCTATATTTTTTGATTAAAAATAATTTATATAAATTATATTTGTCTAACTCATAATTTATTTTTAATTAATATTTATATAAAATAAAAATTAATAATTAAAATGAATATTAAAAATTATAATGAAAAAAAAATGAGATTTATTATTTAGTATTTAGGGTATATCGGTTTAATTTAAGTTATATCTGTCTCACTAATAATTTATTTTGTAATTAATATTTCTATAAAAATAAATTAATAAATAATTAAAATAAAAATTTAAATTTATACTGAATAAAAATTAAAATGAGATTTATGATTTATTATTAATGTATACAGTTAATAATTTAAGTATTTTGAGGTTTTATCATTTAGGAGTTTAGCAATTTATGTTTTTAGGCATTTAGTGATTTATAGGTTTAATTTAAACAATAAAATAACAAAAAGAAATAGTAATTTTTTGTAATTTTCAAATGTTATAACCTTTGAAAATTTAATAATATTTAAAATTTTTAGAAATTTGAAAACAATATTAGTTATAATAATTTTAATAATTCTATATCATATAAAATAAATATAAACAATTTTATTGATTGATATTATAATAATGATCAAAAATTAAATTAATAAACTATTAATAATAAGATAGATATTAAATTAAAATATATTTACAAAACCCAAATTGAAACAAAATTAAAGTAAAATATATTACTAAATAATAATTTTTAATTTTTAAATTTTTACTTCTTTTATAAACATATATATTTTATTTGATTAAAAATAAATTATTTTAAATATATTTGTCGCACTCATAATTTATTTTATAATAAATATTTCTATAAAAATAAAAATATAAATACTTAAAATGAATATGTAAAATATAATAAATAGAAATTAAAATTAGATTTATTAATTATTATGTATTATATAGCAGTTTAATGGTTTATGTATTTAGGTATTACGGGGTTTAGGTGTTTACTGATTTAATTGTGTATGCATTAAGTGGTTTATAGGTTTTATTTAAAAAATAAAATAACAAAAATATTTAATTTTATTATTTTTTGATATTTTCAAAGGTTATAACCTTAGAAAATATAATAATTTTTAAATTTTTTTCAAAAGTGAATTCAATATTTAGTTATAATAATCAATATATTTATATATCATATGTCAACATAAACAATTATAGTGATAAATATTCTAATAATGATCAAAAAATGAAATTAATAATCTATTATTAATAAGATAGATATTAATTAAAATATAATTAAAAAACATAAAATGATTCATAAGCAAAGCAAAATATATTACTATATAATAATTTTTTGTTATGAATTTTTTTTAAAACGTTTATCTATATTTTTTTGATTAAAATAATTTACATAAATTATATTTGTCTAACTCATAATTTATTTTTTAATTAATATTTTTTTATAAGTAAAAATTAATAATTAAAATGAATATTAAAAATTATAATGAAAAAAAAATGAGATTTATTATTTATTATTTAGGTTATACCGGTTTAATTTAAGTTATATCTATCTCACTAATAATTTATTTTTAATTAATATTTCTATAAAAATAAACTGATAAATAATTAAAATAAGAATTTTAAATTATACTGAATAAAAATTAAAATGAGATTTATTATTTATTATTAATGTATACAAGTTTAATGGTTTAAGTATTTGAGGTTTTGTCGTTTGAAAATTTAGCGATTTATGTTTTTAGGCATTTAGTGATTTATAGGTTTTATTTAAACAATAAAATATTAAAAACAATTTTATAATTTTTTTAATTTTTACTGGTTATAACCTTTGAAAATATAATAATATTTTAATTTTTTTTAAAAGTAAATATAATAATTTTGTTATAATAATATTAATAATTATATATCTTATAAATTCAATATAACCAATTTTATTGATAGATTTTATAATAATGATCAAAAATTAAATTAATAAATTATTAATAAAAAGATAGAAATTAATTAAAAAATATTTACAAAACCCAAATTGATTCAAAATTAAAGTAAAATATATTACTGGATAATAATTTTAAATTTTTAAATTTTTACTTCTTTTATATGTGTATATATATTATTTCATTAAAAATAAATTATTTAAATTATATTTGTCGCACTCATTATTTATTTTGTAATAAATATTTCTATAAAAATAAACTAATAAATTATTAAAATGAATATTTAAAATTATAATAAATAGAAATAAAAATTAGATTTATTATTTATTATGTATTATATATCAGTTTATTGGTTACTGTATTTAGGCATTACAGGGTCTAGGAGTATACTTAATTAACTGTGTATGCATTTAGTAGTTTATAGGTTTTATTTAAAAAATAAAAAAACTAAAAATTTATTTTATTATTTTTTGATATTTTCGAAGGTTATAACCTTCGAAAATATAATAATTGTTAAATTTTTTTCAAAAATGAATTCAATATTTAGTTATAATAATCATTATATTTATATATCTTATATATTCAATATAAACTATTTTATTGATAAATATTCTAATAATGATCAAAAAATAAATTAATATACTATTATTAATAAGATATATATCTATTATAATATAATTAGAAAACCTAAAATGTTTCAGATGCAAAGCAAAATATATTACTATATAATAATTTTTTGTTTTGAAATTTTTTTTTATTTTAAAAGTTTATCTATATTATTTTGATGAAAAATAATTTATATAAATTATCTTTGTGTAACTCATAATTTATTTTGTAATTAATATTTATATAAAAATAAACAAATAAATAATTAAATTTGAATATTTAAAATTCAAATGAAAAAAAAATGAGATTTATTCTTTATTATTTAGGATATACCGGTTTAATTTAAATTAGATCTATTTCACTAATAATTTATTTTGTAATTAATATTTCTATAAAAATAAACTGATAAAAACGTAAAATAAAAATTAAAATTATACTGAATAATTAAAATAATTTATTTTGTTTCTCTCTCAAATCTAAAATGATTGCTAAAGCTCTAACCAAAATAATAAGAACTTTTACTGTATCTTTATTATGTCTCATCATATTTGATAATTAATCACTGGGCTATCAAAAGTAATTTGACTCATTTATGCTAACAGACTAAACCAAAGTTGTACCCCTATGTGTTGAAATATCAAGTTGTTGAGGATGCTATTTATATTGATTATTGTAATTTATTTTAAAATATCTCTCATGCACACACTCAAAGCAATTTTTCTAAAACATAGTTCACCTCTAAAAAAATAACCACCTTGTAGCCTATTAGAACAAACTAGCCCCAGGGCAGTTTGAGCAGGGCAAGAAGTATGGGCTCTCTTTCAATCAAGAATCAAAAAATTTATTTTATTGGCATGTCTACGCCCCCTTTTTATATCCTCATTGATATGAAAAGTATCATTTCTTTTTTTTATATTAAATGAGTTATCTATACAAGCTCACAATACCCAAAAAGGTGTAAATGGATCATATTCAAATGTATAAAATGTTTTAATCATTGCTCAAAATATTATTCTTTCATATTGACAATTGAGGTCACAAATCAAAGCAAAATGCCATAGTGATATTTTCAATCCCAAAAATTTTAGCTATAGAAAGTTATAAAAAGTAGTACTCGAGCTTTAACTATTTCTAGGGTCATGACTTTTGCTCTTGAGGAATGTCCAGAGTTACAATCATTCCTAGCGCAATGACTTTGCAATATAAAGATAAAATGCACAAGCTATGGTCATATCCAATATTGTGACCCAGTATTATAGTGATTAAAAATGTATTCATGATCATTATTAGTGCCATAACAATATGTTCAACAGGGAGACACAAATTATGGCATATTCTCATCGATATGATTTTGTGTTCTAGAGACAAAATATACAATCATGACCATTGCTAATGCTACAATAATCTAAAGCAAGAAAGCGACTGAATCCATAACTAACCCCTTGAGTCATGACTTTGTGTTACATATACAAAAAGATAAATCTGTGAGATTCCTAAAAGTTGTGAATTTCATTTAAAATTTAACAATTAGTCATTTGATTATAAAAGTACAAAACATGAGATTTAGGATTTAGGGTTTATGGATTAGGGTTATAGTTTATGGTTTAAGGTTTAGGATTTAAAGTTTAGAGTTTATGGTTTTTTTTTGTTTTCTTTTGGAATATACACACTTTATTTATCATTAAGGCACACAACTTACAATAGACTAAAAAGCTGACTAATTTAGGCCACCCCACCAAATCATATGCACCTTAATGATTCTATGCATAAAATACATAAAAAAACATAATGCCTAATAATTCCAAGCATACGAATACAACTAAAATCACCTGGCAATCCCGGACTTCAGAGTTGGCATTGAGTCATTATGCGCACTGCATCCTTTCCATTCAGAATTGTCCAAGCCTTTTAGAGGAACCTGAATTTTGCATCATATTAAAACTATGCAAATATAAGATTGTGCATGTGCATGACATGCAGCATCAAGAGTTTGCCTATGTCATTGCTATGCAATAGAATACATGTAAAACTGAATACCCATAGATCCACAATTCCATATCTACGGCACTTTTTCAATTCATTCTCACCTCTTAATTCCACATTCTTTTGTTCCAATGATTTTCAAAAGAGTATCTCTTGGGTTAGAATGCTTCCTCCTCGAGCTCCAAGAAGTGGCTGTATGTTGCACCGACAAAATATCAAAAAAGTTCAATGCATCAGTGTGCATGTGTGATGAGGTCCTTCTCATAGTTTAATTAACTACGCGTACAACCAAGCTAGAATACAAGTAAAATTACAAAATTCTATAAAGAGGGGTCTTCTGCTCCTGAGAGTGTAGCATAGCCTAATATGTATTTACAAAATGCATTAGTGGGCCCAACTTAGAGATACTCATAGGTCCAGTTGCCCCCATTGAATGCTACATAGTGAATAGAAAAGATTGTGTGTGTGAGTATGTCATGATCTGTCTCTACAAGTACATGGTGCATACAAAGTCCAAAATACAAATAAGACTACAAAAATAAACTACAAGTTTGAATCTTTTCCTCCCGTGTGGCTGGTATGGACTCCATTGCTTACTGGCCCTGCTTCGTGATGCTTCGAATTTTGCTGGCTCTCCAATTAATCATGGATTACCCGCTACTCTTGTTGGGCGACGGTTGGGTGGCCCTCTTTGCTGCCTGATAGGGCTAGTGGGTCCCACTCCTAGCTACTCCTGGGTTTACTCCTCACCACTTTGCTCAGTCTCATTAATTGACTGAATGTTATCATCCCGACTTCCTAGTGGGGCCCTCTACTAGCTGGTGGCCCATACTTATGGCTATTTCCAGGACTTGCTGGCCCTACTAAATGCTACACCAAAATGGACAAGAATATGTGCACGTGTGTACTGTGGTCCGTCACTATGTGTGTGTGGTGCAGCCATATTAAAGTTTAGTAATTTAAGTATTTAGGTATTTTGTGGTTTATGAGTTTAATTTAATTAATGAAATAACAAAAAAATTATTTTTATGATTTTTTCTCATTTTCAAGGTTATAACCATTGAAAATATTATAATTTTTAATTTTTTTTCTAATGTTAATACAATATTTAATTATAATAATCATAAAAATTAAATATCATGTAAATTCAATATAAATAATTTTATTGATCGATATTATAATATTGATCATAAAATAGATTTATAAACTATTATGAATAATATAGATATTAATTAAAATATATTTGCAAAACCTAAAACGATTCAAAATCAAAGTAAAATATATTACTAAATAATAATTTTTAATTTTTTAATTTTTTAATTTTTTAATTTTTTAATTTTTTATTCTTTTTATAAGCTTATAAATTTTTTTTGATGAAGATAAATTATTTAATTATATTTGTCTCATAATTTTATTTTGCAATTAATATTTCTATAAAAATAAACTAATAAATAATTAAAATGAATATTAAAATTATCATGAATTCAAATAAAAATGAGATTTATGATTAATTATTTAGGATATACTTGTTTAATGGTTTAAGTATTTAGGGGTTTAGGAGTTTAGTGATTTAAGTATTTAGGCATTTAGTAGTTTATATTTTTTATTTAAATAATGAAATAACAAAAAAATTATTTTTCAAATTTATTATAAATTTTGAATGTTATAACCTTTATAGATATAATAATTTTTAAATTTTTTTCAAATGTGAATAAAATAATTAGTTATAATAAACATAATAATTATATATCATGTAAATTAAAAATAAATAATATTATTGATAGATATTAATAAACTAAATATAAATATAAATATAATAATGATCAAAAAATAAATTAATAAACTATTATTTATTGATAGATTTTATATATTATTTATAAATACTAAAACCTTTAAAGATGGTTTAAATGTTTAAGTATTTAAGGGTAGAGGCATTTAGTAGTTTAAGTTTTTATATAAACAATTAAATAAAAAAAATTATTTTTGTGATTTTATCATATTTTCAAAGATGATAACCTTTAAAAAAATAATAATTTTAAAATTATTTTCAAATGTTAATATAATTATTAGTTATAATAATCTTTATAATTATATAACATTTAAATTCAATACAAACAATTTTATTGATAAATATTCTAATAATGATCAAAAAATAAATTAATAAACTATTATTAATAAGATAGATATCAATTATAATATAATTATAAAGCCTAAAATGATTCAGAAGCAAAGCAAAATATATTACTATATAATAATTTTTTGTTTTGTAAATTTTTTGTCTTTCAAAATTATATCTATAATTTTTTGATGAAAAGTAATTTATATAAATTATATTTGTCTATCTTAATTTATTTTGTAATTAATATTTATATATAAATAAACAAATAAATAATTAAAATGAATATTTAAAATTATAATGAAGAAAAAATGAGATTTATTCTTTATTATTTAGGTTATACCAGTTTAATTTAACTTATATCTGTCTCACTAATAATTTATTTTGTAATTAATATTTCAATAAAAATAAACTGATAAATAATTAAAATAAAAATTTAAAATTATATTGAATAAAAATTAAAATGAGATTTATGAATTATCATTAATGTATACCAGTTTAATATTTTAAGTATTTATTTTGTTTGTCATTTAGGACTTTAGCGATTTATGTTTTTAAGCATTTAGTGGTTTATAGGTTTTGTTTAAATAATGAAATAACAAAAAAATATCTTTGATATTTTTTCACATTGTCAAAGGTTTTAACCTTTGACAATGTGAAATTTATTAATAAATAATAATTTTTGTTTTTTAGTTTTTGCTTATTTTTATAAGCTTATATTTTTTTTTGATGAAAAATAAATTATTTAAATTATATTTGTATCACTTATAATTTATTTTGTAATTAATATTTTAATAAATTATTTAAATTATATTTAAGGTTTACGAGTTTAAAGAATTTAAGTATTTAGGGGCTTTTGTGTTTAGGATTTTAGATGTTTAAGTGTTTAGGTATTTAGTGGTTTATAAGTTTTATTTAAACAATGATAGAGAAAAAAAATTTATTTTTATTATTTTTTCTAATTCTTGAAGATTATATCCTTTGAAAATATAATAATTTTTAAATTTTTTTGAAATGTAAATATAATATTTATTTATAATAATCTTCATAATTATAATTCATTTAAATTCAATATAAATAATTATATTGCTAGATATTATAATTATGATCAAAAAATAAATTAATAAACTTTTATTAATAAAATAGTTATTATTAAAAAGTATTTGCAAAATCTAAATTTATTCAAATCAAATTAAAATATATTACTAAATAATAATTTTTTTTAATATTTTGCTTTTTTTATAACTTAATATTTTTGTTATTATAAATAAATTATTTAAATATATTTGTCTTACTAATAATTTATTTTGTAAGTTATTAATTCTATAATAATAACTACTAAATAATTAAAATGAATATTTAAAATTATAATGAATACAAATAAAATTGAGATTTATTATTTATTATTCAGGATATACTGGTTCAATGGTTTAAGAATTTAGGTGTTTTTTGGTTTAGGAGTTTAGTTATTTAATTGTTTACACCTTTAGTGATTTATACTTTTTATTTAAAGAATAAAAAAACAAAAAATTTAATTTTTTGATTTTTTTTTATTTTTGAAGGTTGTAACCTTTGAAAATATAATAATTTTAATTTTTTTTAAATGTGAATATAATATTTAGTTATAATTATCTAAATAATTATATATAATGTAAACTGAATATAAATAATTTTATTGATAGATATTATAATAATGATCAATAAATAAATTAATAAACTTGTATTTATAAGAATGATATAATTAAAATATAATTGTAAAATTTAAAATTATTCAAAATCAAAATAAGATATATTATTAAATAATAATTTTTTATTTTTAAAATTATGCCTCTTTTTATCAGCATTTTTTTTTGATGAAAAATAAATTATTTAAATTATATATGTCGCACTAATAATTTATTTTGTAATTATAATTTCTAAAAAAATAAAATGATAAATAATTAAAATGAATATTTAAAATTATAATGAATACTAATAAAACTAAGATTTATTATTTATTATTTAGACTATACTAATTTAATGTTTTAAGTATTTATGGGCTTTAGAGTTTAGGAGTTTAGTGATTTTAGTATTTAGTCATTTAGTGATTTATAGGTTTTATATAAAAAATAAAATAACAAAAAATTATTTTTGTTATTTTTTCTCATTTTTGAAGGTTATAACCTTTGAAAATATAATAATTTTTATATTTTTTTTGAAAAGTGAATACAATATGAAGTTATAATAATCATAATAATTATATATAATATAAATTCAATATAAACTATTTTATTATTATTTATTATAATAATGATCTTAAAAAAGTAATAACCTATTATTAATAAGATAAATATTGTTTAAATATATTTTCCAAACCTAAAATGACTCAAATCAAAGTGAAATATTTGACTAAATATTAATTTTAAATTTTTAAATTTTGTATCCATTTATAAGCATATATATTTTTTGATGAAAAATAAATTATTTAAATTATATTTGTCTCACTAATAATTTATTTTTTAATTTATATTTCTATAAATTTAAACAATAAATAATTAAAATGAATATTTAAAATTATAATGAATACTAATAAAAATGTGATTTATGATTTTTATTTAGGGTATAACTATTTAATTGTTTAAGTTATTTGTGGTTTTAGGGTTAAGAAGTTTATTGATTTCTATGTTGACACATTTTCATGTTTATAGGTTTTATTTAATCAATGAAATAACAAAATATTTATTTTATGAATTTTCGTGATTTTCAAAGGCTATGACCTTTAAAAATATAATAATTTTTTAATAGTTCTAAAATATGAATACAGTACTTAGTTATTATAATCTTAATAATTATATTTGTTGTAGATTCAAAATAAAAAAATGGATTAATATATATTATAAAAATGTTCAAAAAATAAATTAATAAACTATTATTAATAAGATAGATATTAATTAAAATATATTTGCAGAACCCAAAATAATTCAAAATCAAAGTAAATTATATTACTAAATAAAATTTTAAATTTTTGAAATTTTGCTTATTTTTATAAGCTTATTTTTTTCATAAAAAATAATTTATTTAAATTATATCTGTCTCACTCATTATTTATTTTGTAATTAATATTTCTATAAAAATAAACTAAAAACTAATTAAAATGAATATTTAAAATTATAATGAATACAAATAAAAATGAGATTTATTATTTATTATTTAGGTTATATAGGTTTGATGGTTTAAGTAATTAGGGGTTTTTGGGGTTTAGAAGACTAGAGATTTAAATGTTTAGGCATTTAGTGGTTTATAAGTTTTATTTATATAATAAAAAAATAAATAATTTTTTTTGTGATTTTTTATCATTTTTGAAAAATATAACATTTGAAAATATGATAATTTTTAAATTTTTTTGAAATGTAAATATAATATTTAGTTATAATAACTTAATAATTATAAGACATTTTAATTGAATATAAGTAATTTTATTGTTCGATATTATAAAATGATCAAATAATAAATTAATAAACTATTATTAATAAGATTGATCGCAATTAAAAATAATTACAAAACCGATATATAATGATTCAAAATCAAAGTAAAATATATTACTAAATAATAATTTTTTGTTTTGAAATTTTTACTTCTTTATATAAGCTTTTTTTTTGATTAAAATTAAATTATTAAAATTATATTTGTCTCACATATTATTTATTTTGTGATTGATATTTCTATAAAAATTAAACTAATAAATAATTAAAATGAATATTTGAAATTATAATGAATACAAATTAAAATAAGATTTATGATTTATTATATATGGTATACCGGGTTAATGGTTTGATTATTTAGAAGTTTTATCGTTTAGGAGTTTAGCAATTTATGTTTTTAGGGATTTAGTGGTTTATAGTTTTTATTTATATAATAAAAATTTAAAATTCTTTTTTTGATTTTTTGTGATTTTCAATGGTTATAACCTTTGAAAATAAAATAATTTTTAAAATTTTTTGAAATGTGAATACCATGTATAATTATATTAATCTTACTAATTATATATCATATAAATTTAATATAAAAAATTTTAATGATAGATATTATATTAATGATCAAAAATTAAATTAATAAACTATTATTAATAATATAAAGATTAATTAAAATATATTTACATAACACAAAATGATTCAAAATCAAATTAAAATATATTACTAAATAATAATATTTAATTTTTAAAATTTTTTTTATAAGCTTATATTTTTTTTCTTAAAATAAATTATTTAAATAATATTTGTCTCCATCGAAATTTATTTTGTAATTAATTTTTCAAAAAAATTACACTATAAATAATTAAAATGAATATATCAAATTATAAAAATAGAAATAAAAATGAGATTTATTATTTATTAAGAAGTATATAGCTGTTAAAAGGTTTATTTATTTAGGTGTTTCGGGATTTATGAGCTTACTAAATTAAGTAAGTAAACATTTAATGATCTATAGGTTTTATTTAAAAAATGAAATTCCAAAAAATTTATTTTTATTATTTTTTCTCATTTTTTAAGTTTATAACCTTTGAAAATATAAAAAATTTTTAAATTTTTTTCAAAAGTCAATTCAATATTTAGTTATAATAATCATTATATTTATATATCATATAAATTAAATATAAACTATTTTATTGATAAATATTCTAATAATGATCAAAAAATAAATTAATAATCTATTATTAATAAGATAGATATCAATTAAAATATATTTACAAAACCTAAAATGATTCAGAAGCATACCAAAATATATTACTATATAATAATTTTTTGTTTTTAAATTTTTTTTTCTATTAAAAGTTTATCTTTATTATTTTGATAAAAAATAATTTATATATATTATATTTGTGTAACTCATAACATATTTTCTAATTAATATTTATATAAAAATAAACAAATAAATAATTAAATTTGAATATTTAAAAATAAAATTAAAAAAAATGAGATTTATTCTTTATTATTTAGGATATACTGGTTAAATTTAAATTAGATCTGTCTCACTAATAATTTATTTTGTAATTAATATTTTAATTAAAATAAACTGATAAATAATTAAAATAAAAATTAAAATTATACTGAATAATTAACATAATTTATTTTGTTCCTCTCTCAACTCTAGAATGAATGCTAAAGCTCTAACCAAAATAATAGGAGCTTTTACTTTATCTCTATTATGTCTCATCATATTTGATGTTGAATCACTAGGCTATCAAAGGTAATTTGACTCATGTATGCTAACAGACTAAACCAAAGTTCTACCCCTATGTGTTGAAATAGCTAGTTGTTGAGGATGCTATTTATATTGATTATTGTAATTTCTTCTAAAATATCTCTCACGAACACACTCAAAGTAATTTTTTTAAAACATAGTTCACCTCTAAAAAAATAACCACCTTGTAGCTTATTAGAACAAACTAGCCTAGTGCGGTTTTTGCAGGGAAAGAAGTATGGGCTCTCTTTTAATCAAGAATCAAAAAATTTATTTTATTGGCATGACTAAGCCTTTTTTATATATCCTCATGGATATATAAAAAAATTTATTTCATTGCTCAAAATATTAGTCTTGCATATTGATACTTGAGGTCACTAATCAACGGAAAAAGCCATAGTGATATTTCTAATCCCAAGAATTTTAGCTATAGAAAGTTATAAAGAGTAGTACTCGAGCTTTAACTATTTCTAGGGTCATGACTTTTGCTCTTGATGAAAGTCCAAAGTTACAATCATTCCTAGTGCAATCACTTTGCAATATAAAGATAAAATGCACAAGCTATGGTCATACCCAATACTGTGACCCAGTATTATAGTGATTAAATACATATTCATGATCATTCTTAGTGCCATAACAATATGTTCATCAGAGAGACACGAGTTATGGCATATTCTCATCGATATGATTTTGTGTTCTAGAGACAAAATATACATAGAGGTGTCAAACAGGCCGGCACGGGCCGGCCTGACCCATTTTTTTAGGGCACGATCGTGCTTCCGTTACCGGTCGGGCACGACATGCTTACTGTACCGTGCCGTGCCCGGCCCAGCACGATCTAAAAAAACCGGGCCTGGCACGGCTCGTAGGCACGGCGGGCCATGCCGTGCCTTGCCTGGCCCGCTCGGGCTTGCCTGACCGAGCGGTTCAGGATACGGGGGTCTTTTTTTGCGGGAGGGTCATCGTGGGGTCGGGCTCACGGGACACCCGGCACGGGATAAACCCGTGCAGGTGTGCCGTGCCGCGGGCTAAACCGTGACGGGCCAGGCATGACACGGCTCGTGCCAAACCCCGGCAAGGAATTTTTCAGTGCCGGGCCTGCCCAGGCACGGCTGAACCGTGCCGGGCCTCGTGCCGGGCCAGCCCAGCCCGGTTGACACCTCTAAATATACAATCATGACCATTGCTAATGCTACAATAATCTAAAGCAAGAAGAGACTGAATCCATAACTCACCCCTTTGACTCATTACTTTGTGTTACATATACAAAAAGATAAATCTATGACATTCATAAAAGTTGTGAATTTCAATTTAAATTTAACACTTACTCATTTGATTATAAAAGTGAAAAACATGAGATTTAGGATTTAGGGTTTATGGGTTAACGTTATAGTTTATGGTTTAAGGTTTAGGATTTAAAGTTTAGGGTTTATGGTTTTTTTTTGTTTTTTTTTTGAAAAAAACACACTTTATTTATCATTTAGGCACACAACTTACAAGAGACAAAAAAGCTGACTAATTTAGTGCAGCCCACCAAATCCTATGCACCTTAATGATTCTATACATAAAATACATAAAAAACATAATGCCTAATAATTCCAAGCGTACGAATACAACTAAAATCAACTGGCATTCCAGGACTTCAGAGTTGGCATTGAGTCATTATGCGCAATGCGTCCTTTCCATTCAGATTTCTCTAAGCCTTTTGGAGGAACTTAAATTATGCCACCATATTAAAACTATGCAAATATAAGATTGTGCATGTGTGTGACATGCAGCATCAAGCATTTCCTATGTCATTGCTATGCAATGGAATACATGCAAATTGAATACCCAAAAATCCACAAGTCCATATCTACGGCACTTTGTCAATTCGTTCTCACCTCTGAATTCCACATTATTTTGCTCCAATGATCCTCAAAAGAGTATCTAGTGGGTTAGATTGCTTCCTCCCGATCTCCTAGAAGTAGCTGTATGTTGCACCGACAACATATCAAAAAATATGCATTCATCGGTGTGCATGTGTGATGAGGTCCATCTCATAGTCTAATTATCTAAGAGTACAACCAAGCGAGAATACAAGTAAAATTACAAAATTCTATAAAATGGGTCTTCTGTTCCAGGAGTGTAGCTCACCTAATGTGTATTTACAAAATGCATTAGTGGGGCCCACTTAGAGAACAGACAAGATTGTGTGTGTGAGTATGTCATGATCCGTCTCTACAAGTACATGGTGCATACAAAGTCCAAAATACAAATAAGATTACAAATAAACTACAAGTTTGAATCTTTCGCACCCGTGTGGCTGGTCTGGACTCCTTTGGTTACTGGCCCTGCTTGGTGATGCTTTTGATTTTGTAGCTTTCCAATTAATCATGGATTATTTGCTACACCTATTGGGTGATTGTTGTGTGGCCCTCTATGCTGCATGATATGCTAGTGGGACCAACTCCTAGCTACTCCTGGGTTTACTCCTGACCGCTTTGCTCGGTCTTGTCAATTGTCTAAATGTTATCATCCCGGCTTGC